>QGMF01000026.1:0-103808 GCA_007821475.1 Lachnellula arida | reverse complement strand
AGCCCGAAAAAGAAACCCTCGTGCAACGGGTCACCGGCCGCATGCAAGAAGGCGCGCTCCTCGTCATCAGAACCAGCTGGGGCCTGCGGAGCCTGCTGTATCCGGATTTCGACTGCACGACCGCGGGCGTGCTGTCCGTGCTGGAGATCTGCGTCGTGGTGCATCCGTATGGGCAGGTTGTGAATTCGGTTATTGTGGGGAGGGTGAGGGTGAGGACTAGGAACAGGACCACGAAGGACTAGGCTGGGGTCATGGTTTAGCTTGGCGGAATCTGCTATTGCTGCGTGGGGATTTAGAGCTGGTTGGGTTTGTGAGCATGTTCTAGCAATTTGCCATCGTGGAGCTTGATATCGAGGTATGAGGATTTGGTTCATCACAGCATAGACTTTGAGTGATTCGAAGAGCTGCATTATTGATACTAAACACACTGAAATTCGTTCATCCTATTGCACACCAGCCGTCCTTTCTTCCCTCCAACCAACCCAAACGCCACGCTAACCCACCATTTCTTTTATGTAAAGCAAATTGTGCCAACGCCGTTACCTATGAATACAAACATGTCCCCCCACTTCGTATAACACATCTCCAACCCACTCAATCATAGATAGGGCATAAATAGCGCCTCACACTGCGCCAAATTCATCGGATTAACCGCCTTTGCAATCAAATCAATGACCGTCTGATTCGCCGGCAGTGCACCCGCCGGACTCTGCGCGATACTTAGGGTCCTCTTAACAATCAACTCGCTATTGGTCTGGACAGTCTCCCTAAGCTGCCCCTCACCCATACTCCCCGAACTCCTATGCGCGGACGTGAACCAGAAGATCATCTCGTCTCTCACAAAGAGTGATAGCTGTTGTTCGAGTTCAAATTCTGGTTCCGTCAGGCAGCGTGCAATTGCCATGATGGCGCAGGAGAAAATGCCTTCAGTAGCCAGGGGACCCATGAGTGTCTGTAGGTTGGGCGTTAGGCGGAAAGGAACAGGCTCGGGGTTGTGGAAGAAGGCCTTTCCGGCCGCCATGCAGGACATGAGCTCTGAACCCCAGACGTTTCCGGTACCGCGGGAGATGTTGAGCTTTTGCGGGTAGCGGTTGTGCATGTGTAAGATGTAGGTCATGAAGGTGAGAGCCGCGAATTGATAGGAAAATTGACGGCGGAAGAGCCAGAACTCAGAGTAAGATGGGTACACTTTGGTGAAGTATTCGAGAGCCAGGTTGTGGGGCACCCATTTATCTTGGATGGCGCCATAAGTCTCGAGTTTGGCGGTGATTGACTGATCAATATTTTTCTGATCTGTGTTAGCTTGGTCTATGGACTCGGCATTAATTTGACTTACCTTTCCCTCGGCAAATGCCCTCATCTTGTCCATTGTAAAGAGAATGGGGTCATCCTTCGACATCCCACTCTTCCTGCAGTGATCTTCATAGACACCTTGTAACGAGACATAGGTTGGGTCATCTTGCACCATACGAATATGCGGTGCAAGAGGAATCATTAGTGGAAGAGTGAAGTTGAGATTGCGGCGTCGACTTTCTTTGCGCTTACTCAGGCTTCCGTTGAAATGTCTAAACAACTGCAAGATTCGCTCTTCGCGCCGACAGTGCCGAGCCGCCGGATGCTGAATCGCGAATGGATGAACACTACCATCGTGACCACGAATCTTTACTCGGCGATGGCAAACTCCAATATTTCGGACCAAATCAACATTTGGCAAGAAACGTTCGATGCGAACGAAGTCCTGATTTTTGTCTTTGTGCTGCAAGTATTGGCCAGGAACCTCGATCTCGTCGAGTTTGGCAAACTTGAAATCGCTCAGGTGTTGGCTACAATCCTCCAGATACTTAATCTTCGATCTTCGATCAAGCTTGGCTTCAAACTTATCGCGCCACTTGCGGAGCTTATGAATATACTCGTGCATCGTTGGCTTCTTTTGAACAAAGTCGATTTCAAATGAGGCTCGTATATGCGTCGGAAGAATGGTCTCAGCAAATCTCGTGATGTTTGACTCGGTTGCCTGTGGTAACTTGACATCGTGAGCGTATGAGCCGGGCATGCGGCCAACGTACGAGAGTGCGTCGTTGAGCAAAGCAGTGATCAATCTGTACGCATCTTCGTCTGGTGGACACTTGAAAAACTTGGAAATCTGGTCAACCATGGTTTCCATAGAAAGTGCCAAGAGCGGGAAGGCAGTCTTGAGTACAGCGAGCACTTCCTCAGTGTGCTCCCACGGCGGCTTCTTCTGTGGTGCAGCTACAACATCAGTCTTGTTATCTCCATTTGCATCCGGCTCGGCCTTGACCACAGAACTAGACTCGGGGTTTGCTGTTCCAGGTCTTGATCCAGCAGCACTGTCAGGTCGAGTAGCAGGAGTGCTCTGACGATGGGCACTGGGTGAGCCGTTCTGTTGTGGAGTTGAACCACTACTATTGCCCTGCTGTCTAGCTTTTACCATTTTCTCTCGTGCCTCTTTCTGCTCCTGGGTCTTCTTGATGGCAAGCATATCTTCTCGGTTGGTTCGCAACTGAAAGTAAAGAGCTTGGGGATACGCCTTGGCGATCTTGGAAAGAATCATATGCGCTTTAGGTGCTTCCTTGTGGCCAAGTCCAGTCAAGAGTTGAGGGATGAAGGTGATCCAGTACCACACGGGCGTCTCACCTTTGTAGTCATCGAATTGTGTCGACAAGGTGCCTTCGGCGTCATCAAGACTTAATAGCCAGAGAATCCGAGTGAGCAATTTCCTTGACTTCGCATTCTTGAAGAGCCCGGCAGCCTCGAGGTAGCAGCTCAACGCGTTTCGCGCGAATTGATAATCAGCCGGGTTTTCTTTGAACAAACGATCATTGTAGTACCCCCATTCTGCCCAAGCCTTCGGAAGCTTGATGTCAAAGAACAGTGCCATGCCATAGGCCTCCGCAGCCTCATCCCGCTGACCTAGCTTCTCTAAGAACATGCCCTTTAGGGTATAGAACTCAGCCTTCTGGTTTGGACCGAAGTAATTGAGATTGGTATTGTTAATAACATCCAATCCGTTGCTGAGCTCGTTGGGATTCTGATAATGACACTTCGCTTGCTCCCTAAGCTTCAAGAAAGCTTCTTGAATTTCAATATTTGGCAAAGTGTAGATTCGACTGAGCTGGCTGATGCAGACCTCTGGAAGCTGGTGCTTGCGGGCAACGTGAGCAAAGCGATTGATAATCCAAGCAGTCTCGTGGTAACCCCGATAAGCAAATGAAGCGCCATTGGCGTTTTGCCCTTGCTGAGGAAGGAGGCCAAGATATGTTGTATTGATCAGTCCAAAGATGTGCTGTCTCCAGGTGACCAGATCCTGCCACGCGGTAATATCATCCCAAACGTTAGGAAGTCGATCACGCCATGTACCCAATAATAACTTCAGCTCGCCAGACTTTATATCGAGGTTGGCCTGGCTTGTCTGCGCTAGACTCTGGCAAATAACGCTGGCATCGTGAAGCTCCACAAGCTGCTGGAAGTTTTGCAGGAGAGGAATGTGAGCATTTGTGATTCGCCTCGGTAGCTGGTGCCACTTTCTGATTGAAAGCTGAATGGCCTCGTCACAGACCTTGCTGAACTCGGCTGGAGATTCGGTCTTGTTGTGAAGCTTGAGGAGTGACATGAAGGCCTGGAAGAAAGCTCGCCGAGGTGTAGGTGCATCCATCACACCCTTAATCAGGTTGTCGAGAGACTCGCGATGTTCGGATGTCTGCCACATCTCTGTTTGTTTCCATGCGCACTCCAACAGCAGGTCTTGGAAGTTCTCGTGCTTGGCGAAATCGGAAAGAATCTCCCACTGCTGAAGCTTCTGTGCACACAAGACCCAGTGATCTTCCCAAAGCATGTACTCGCCCTGCGAGAAAGGAATAGCACCAGTACGGGCTTTGATCTGAGCAGCCTCATACATGCTCTGCGCTTTGTCCCACATGCCATTCTGCTCGTATGAAAGAGCAGCATTTGTCTCCACGAACTGGCATCGGCGGCGCCACGTTCCGTAGAATAGATCGTCTTCCTGTAAACCAGCATACAGCTCCACAAGAGCATCCTGATTGCTCTCTCGAATTAACGCACTGTCAACTGCTGGGTTAATTGCAGCATTTTCAAGCTGTACAAGTGCGGTGTACCAGGCGTCGTACGTCTTTGCTTCAAACTTCAGCACATGGGGTGGGATTTTGCATTCCGGCCACGATCTTGCGGCTCCTTCGAGGAGTGATTGGATGACGTTGGGTCTCTTATCAACTTGGCGTGAGTGGTAGTCCTTCGTGAGTAAAGCAACCATTCCTCTCTCCAAATCACCACGCTCATCCTTGGGAGTAGCAGCCCAGAACATAGGGAACAACGCAACCCATATCTCATGTGCCATATCGGGATCTGTATGCTGCAATTGAGTGAGAGGCTCAATCACATCGCGGACTTTAACATCTCCAAGCTCAGCCACGAAGCGTCGATGAGTGGCCATCAGACTATCGAACTTGGCGTCTGAAGGAAGTGCTGGGGTTCGAGGGTCTTTCGAATAAGTCCCAAAGATCATAGAAGCTGGCATGACTCGGAAGTCTTCGGAGTGCAGCTGGAGCGAGCTATTGGTATCGACAGCGCCAAGCAGTAGTTGAGAAGCTTGGGAAAGCCAGTACGATTCGGCCAAGGTGTCCCAATTCTGACCAGTAATTACATAAGCCAGTCTCGCACTGGCTGTCTTGGACTGACTCTTGTCAAAGATTGTCATAAAGCGGTTGCGCATTCCAACATCTTGGGCTCTGGTGCCAATTAAAAACGCGTGCTCCATTCGAACAGTGAGCTCGGTGCGCGTAATCTTTGGGTCCTCGTATATGCGAATTACAAGCTCGAGGAATTTCATCAGGAGTGTTTGGTCAGATCGGGTTTCGAAAGTCAACATTTTGTGTAAGACGGCAGTCTTCTCTTTCAACGTAGGCCACGATCCTTCGGACTTAAAGACCCAGTTTTCGACCATGTCTAGAATCTTCAAACACAGTGAGTTACTCATCGATTTTTCAACCAATGTCGCAAGAACACTAAGAAAAGGACGTCGATTATCCCCGAGGACATCCATACGCATCGAGATGACATCAATAGCCTTGAGCATGAGACCGGTTTGGATTTCCAGATCATAGTTGCTCATTACGCCTGCAGGTTCAGCCTCTCCTGGTCGAACCGGAGCTGCCATCCCAGACTGGCCCATTACAGCAGTATAATGACCAACATGTTCCCGCGCCAGCTTGGCTTGCAGAGCCTTCATAACTTGATTAATGTGTTGATCCATTTCAGAAGGCTTGCGCTGAGCCAGGGTCCACAAAACGTTGATGCCAGCGACATAGTTGCTGGCCGAGAGCATCTCGGTAGCTATGTTAGTCAAGAAAGTAATGATCTCCGACGTTGATGCCTCAGCTTCTCCCTCTGCGTCAGCGTCCTCCATGGGAACATCGTCGGGAACAGCATCCAAGATACGTTTGAGCAGTGGCCCCAGCTTTCGACCGTCGTCGATCTTTTCATCGGCCGAATGCAAGCAATCTTGGATCTCTGGATTGTCTGACTTCAAAGACTTCTCTAGGATATGTTGCAGAGCGGATAGGTTTTGCAAAATCCATTCGTCCGACTTGATGTTGACAATGATGCGAACAATCTGGAGAGTATTTATCATGTTGGTGATAAACTTCTCATCGGGCTTATCCTTGTCAGAATGCTCGCTGGCAAGAGCCGCAATTGTCCTCTCACTCGCCAGAACTGTCTCGGTGACATTTGGAAACAAGTCAACGCCTGATTCTCCCCAGTAGTGTGGCTGGAGGAGATTGTACAGAAGAGAAATGGCCTTCTTGCACATCTCAACTGAGGGTGCAGGCTGCATCGGAGAATTGGAAGCACCTGAATCTCTGGTCTTGGCTGATGGGAGCGGATACCTCTCGCTGAGCGATGCAATAAACTCAACGAGATACTTGATCATCTTCGATTGGATAATAGGCGGGATCTTGTACTCGGGCCTGTCGCCTGAGGACGAACCAGGCTTGGATGGTGAAGGCGAAGATGTTTGCTGGTCACTGAGACTCTCGAGCTTCCTCTTCTTCGTGTTGGGAGATTCCGAAAAGGCTCGCACAGGAGAAGCATCCTTTCCTTCGACACGCTTCTGCTCCCACTGCCATATCAACGTCATCAGGTTCAATACTAGCTTCTTGCTCTCGTTCGACGGGTTTGGTGGCGCAGCAATTTTGCGGAGAGAGGTTATGATGAGATTAATGAATTTTTCACGGGAGTCGTAGAAGAGATCCGCGTGCTTGACTAAGAAGTGGAAGATGCTAGTTATTTGCTGTACATTTTGACCCTCTTCAGACAGGATTCGACGGGGTCCAACAGCCCAGATAGGGTTGCGATCGCCTGGCGCTGCATTGACTCGCTTGGGGAGTACAGGTGCGATAAGCTCCAAGGCCTGGGTCACCAAGGCTCGGCCTTCATTCTGGTTTGCTCTCAAAAGTGAAAAGTAGACTTGCTGAACTATCTTGGCTGGTGTCTCGTAATGCGCGATAAAGTAGCCTATCACAACATACGCAGCATGCTTATTGATAACATCCTCCAGACGAATGTAGGTCCAACCGAATTTGATAATGTCCTTTCTGGCATCTTGCAGAATCGCGTAGTAATACTTTATAAGCATCGCTGTGAGCTGCAGGACTTCCATCCGGGTGTGATCGATGCCTGGCTGAGTCAAATCTTCATTGGAGTCCCCAAGACCTACTTTCCAAATCTTGCTATGAACTGACTCAATCACCGCTTTATCCATAAGTCTGGGTATCTTTGCAGGACTTGGTTGTCCATTAGTACGCATGACATCCATCGCGATGATGGGGTTGACCAGGTAATGCAAAAGGAATGCCTTCGTCTTTTGTGATGCGCTCCTGCCGGCATATATTTCCAAGCTCCGCATAATGATTGCCTTCCAGTAGTCAATTGATTCATTACAGACAATGTGCTTGTAGATATAATCGAAAAGCGGCTGGCTGGGCTTGAAGTCATCGGAGGTGACAGCTTCCACAAGGCTGAATAGAGAGTCCAAGTCCTTGGGATGGTATTCAAGAAACTTGGTGAAGATGACCATGAGCTGATCGCCAGCTTGCTCGGCAGCAAGACGGAGTTGTGGCGGCAGGGTGTTGCTGTGCAATTGGGCTTCCAATTTCTTGCCAACGGCTTTGAACCACATTAAACTGTCCTTCTTTTCCATCCAAAATTGGGTGCCTTCAAATTTGGAGATAGAATGCATGATGTGGATGGAATTGATGATGGCAGCGTACTTGCTCTCCTGGTTTCCCTCGCTCATGTCTCCACAGTACTTGATCAAGGACTCGACTCCATTGACAACGACCTCTCGTAGAGCTTTGCTTTCAGGATTCTCCAGAACCTGAGCCAGGAAACGACCATACTTTGGCTCTTCGATTTTGCTGAGGAGAAGGCCCCAAGTCTCCTTAGGGTATCTGTTGATGTATTTGTAGAGTGGCGGCCTGAATGGGCTGTATCGTGTCCTACGCAACTGTTCCTCCAAATCCAATACAGTGAGGATGAGTCTTTCTTTAAATTGTTCTGCGGCTGGAGGAAGCAGATGGAAGATGTTGACCACGGCGGCAATGATTTTCATCTGCTCGTTTTGCTCAATAAGATTGAATGAGATCCGTTGGAGCATGTTTTGATCTGCGAGGGTTTTGATGTGGTCGAGCAGACGAGAGCCAATTTCAACCTTGAAATACGTTGTCAGAAGTTGGAGAAGTCTGGCTAAACCGTCAAGACCGTGGACGCTAAGCCGACGTGGATCTTGGAGATTTGCCAGCACAGGACGGAGACCATTTTGAAGGAGATCTTTGGGTAGCTTGCTCGTCTGAGAGAGGACGACCTTCAATGCGTCATTCGCCGACTCAATGATGGGCTTTGATTCTGAGTACAAGCACTTGAAGAAAACGCCGACGATCTTGCTTCGAGTGGGATTTGCGGCCCCTTTCTGGAAGTCTTCGAACCCCATTGCTGTCGTAAGCATCTTCATGCACGCCACGCGGAGATTGACGATCGACTCGTGTGTCCGATGCTCCTGCGGCTTTCCAGCCAAGGACTCGTCAGGGGCATCAGTCAAAGCCAATGTCTCCATGAGGAGGCGATTAAGATGGTCGTCAAAGGGGACGAAGTCGCTCTTCAATCCCATGTAATAAGTGATCGCATCAATAAAGCCAATTTGCACTCCAAATGGAAGTGCTCTCAGTGGCTTGTTGTAAATTGGCATCAGACAACTATCCTTGCTGGGCTCCAAAAGTTCCCAGATCTCAACCCCAACCTCTTTGGAAATAATCTCCAAGGCTTGCCTGGAAGCTTCGCGGACATGTCGGTTCATGTGGCAAACGGCGAGATTCATGAGGCCGCAAATCTGGTAGAGCTTAGATCCTCGTGACTGTTGGTGAGGGGGCTGAGCCGGAGGAACAGCGAGGTCGTCCTTGGTCGCGTTCTTCATGCTACGACGTAGAAGGACCTCAAGTGTACCTTGAGCTCCCCTTCGAGTCTTTGCAGGGAGATCAGGAGGCATGTCCTTGATGACATACATCAGAGCCCTCACCAGCTCTATCAGCTTATCTTGCACCCAAGCATCGCCCATGTCAAATGTGGTAAGCATAAGGCTAATTCCCAAGCTACCGCCTGCCTTGGTAAACCACTCCTCTTCGTAACATGCGTGGCAGAAGGACTTGACGAGGTGGTCAAAAAATGACAAGCGGAAAATTTCAGTGGTCGATCCAAAAATGATGCCGGCAGAATCGTAAACCTCCTGGATCGCTTGCTGGGCAGCTTCACGAACAGCCGGCATATCGGACGATAATGACTCAACAATGGCATCGGCAAGCACTCTGCTTTCAATGAAGAGTCCACCTTCTCCAGCTTTTACATCAAACGCCTGTTTCCTTCGCTTCATCTCCTGCAAAGCGTTGCCAATTTCGAGGATAGTAATATGCCTGCAGACATTGGTCAATAATGCCGAGGCCTCAGCTGTAAACTCGGGCAGAGAAATAGCAAAAATGCAACTTTTGAGCAGCTTCTTGAGCATCGCGTCTTGTCCGTCTTTCTTGAAGACAGATCGCTCTCTGTCGGACGTGTCGAGCGAAGTCAAGTCCACATTGGATTCTCCGGCTAACAAATCCTGTGCCTGCAGACGGACAAGTCGGGAGAAATCTTCCGGAAGGTTGTCTACACCAAGACGTAACTTTAATTGGGTCTTTATGAGATGCAGAGCTTGTTTCTTGTAATATCCATCTGATTTCTTGGCCGCAGCTCCTTTCGGTGCTTCCATCAACTTACCAATGGCGAGGTCGATACCAATCTCGGCTGGGAAAGCTCTGTCTTTCTTAGATCCAACGAGCTTCAGTTCGAAACTGGTAAGATCGTCCGAGAATTGCTGGAAGGTCAGACCTGGAGCGCCGGTCATGTATTTCCTATTCCGGCCGCCCAGTTTCCCCAAGATTCGCATTGTGGTGTGAGCGTAAAAATGACTGTATGGAGTAGGGCGAAGGTGGTCGAAGAGAGCGGTCATCAACTCATCAATCACGGGGGCCATAATGGGGTCCAAGTAATCAGCGGTGAGATTGTCCACGCAGAGTTCCAACGTCCTGAGACCTTGTCCCACAAGATCAGACCCAGGTCTCAGAGCGACTACGAGAGGTCGCATCAAATAGCTCAGATGGGGGAGAAGGTTACTGAGCCTTGCAGGGACGGTGAGACACAGTTCTACGTATAGGTCTCGGTCTGCCGGCTTTCGTGCGGCCAGGAGCAAGTTGTTCAGAACCTCCAAAAGCATCTCAAGAAGAGGCAGGATCTGCTTGTAGAGGTGCTCAAACTTTCCACCACCGATACTTCGGAAAAGTGATCTTAAAAGTAGGAAGTAGTTCATTGGCTCTTCGGCAGTCGTTGATAGCTCGATGGATTTCGTGACAATGTCGAGCACGTGGGGCAAAAGAACTTGCTCATTCTGATTCGAGAAGAGAGTCACAGCCATGAAAGCCAGCTTGAAGAGCCGGAGAAGGATCGACGACTTCTTGACATCTGAGCTGCCTACTTCATCGATGTGGTCCATGAGGAACTTCAAAAGCATTCCCGCGAAGCTGGGAGACGTTGCTTCGCTCGCAAGAAAGAACTGCGGTACGTGGAGAAGTGCAGTGTGCTCAAATATCATTTCGTAGAGCTTTGGGATCTCTTCATGGAAAACCTCATGGAAAGTGGCTGGGTCGATACAATGGAAGACTGTGGCAAAGGTTTCAAGCAGATCCTTCTCTTCCTTGCTGCTGGAGATCATGTAGTGATTTGCCATAAACTCAACAGGCGAAGCGTACTGCGATTCTGACGCTGGCTTCTCAATTTCGTAGTACCGGAAGACGTAGGCACCTTCGCGGAAGAGCTTAATGATTACCTGGACTTCCTCGGCCGAAAACCCATATGAGACTTCCTGCCAATGAGCGGGTGCATTGTTCGTATCAATTGGCGGGGCAGTATTACACGCTTTCAACTGATAGAAAGTGTTCTTCAACCCATTCATGAGATTCTTGAACAGGAATTTGTTATCGGCAACAGGGTCGAGACCACGGTCTCGAGGATTTGATGGCTTGATTGGCATAGCTGTGAAAATATCAATCTCATCCCAATCAGGAGGATTGTCTTTGTCCGCTAAATAGTTATCTGCAGACGCATCGATCGATTGTTGTGCGTAGAGCTTCGAAAGCTTGACAGCATTGGGATATTGCCGGTTCATGGCGGCAAACTTATCTCCGATAGCATTAAGGATCATGATTAGGTAGTAACGAGCATCTGTCTGGCTGGGCATCTTCGAAATGCACTCCGCCATATTAAGAAGTAGCTTGGCACTCATGGTCTGAAAGCTGGTACCCGGGAAGCTGTCCTGCAGATTCTTGGTATATACCTCGACCGTCTTCCGAATCTGCTGAGGATTCAGAGCATCTCGAACATGATGGATCAGGTCGGCGAGCATACTGTATGCAAGAGGTCGCATTGTTTCGTAGACTGTCAAACCATCACCTATCAAGGTCCTCTCGTCAAGAAGCTCATCAATCTTCGACACAAATATCTTCCGAAAGTTGAAATTTATGATGTGTCGAATCGCAACCAGCAGCTCTTTTCTCGCCCCTGACTTTTCCCGCGGACAATCCTTCAACAGTCGAACGACTATATTTGGGAGGGTTGGAAGAAAGTCGGTAAGCTGCTGCGAGTATACCCGAAGGAGGTATGCCAGGAAGCTCATTGTCTTGACCTGGGCCGTGATAAACTCTCCAAAGGCGGCTCTGTTCCGAATGCTGGGACTGACGCCAGTGAAGATGGTGCCCTTTGCTGCGGCATCGATATGTGCTTGTTCTTGTGGTTTTGCTTGGAGAAGGAGAACGCTCTTGATGAGAGGCACAAAGAGCTTAACATTTGGTCCAACCGTATTTCTGTAGACCTGGAATATCGACACTACAATAATTGGACATTCTGCCAGCACTTTGAAGGACTGCATTCCCTTCAATAAGGGCCGAGTCTGCTGCTGTGGATCTGCCCCAAGCTCTGCGACTGATGCAACTGGCGAGCCTGGTCGAGGAGAGTTTTGGTATGTTTGTGAGCTCCCTGGTGTCGATGGCACCCCGGAAGTTGGGTTGTCGAGCTGATCCCGTACCACTGACTCCATCTGGTCGAAGAGGTCTTGAATGAGGGTCAAGAAGGGTTGGACCTTCTCTTGCAGTACCTTGGTCTGGTGCCGCATAATATCCATGATCGTCTTGACACAGAGAGATGCATTTTCCTCATTGTCACATTTCACCAGATTCATCAAAAGATCCACCACTTCTTCTGCATATGGTTCGAAAGGCTCGGGGGGGTTCGTAGGCAACCGATGGAGGATCTCGAGAATACAGCTGCGTAATTTCTATAGTATATTAGCATGGGGCAAAAGAAACGTAGCAGAAGCTCTGACTTGTTCCGATGAAGTACTAATAAAGACTGGAGGGCCTTTTAGGCAATTGATAAATATCGGAATTAGCTTCTTCAGGAAAGCTGGGTATATGGGTCCAGATATGTAGTGCTCGAGGTTATCGCGCAACTGAGTCGCTGCTTCGACTTTGAGTTTGACATCTGATCAAAGCAAAGGCAGGTTAGCTTTCAAGTTTCTGTTGGCATTCCCAAGTTCTGGACCATGATGGTGTTGTGGGAGGTCGAGGGGCAGCAAACGTACCAGAGTCGGGCGAGCTCAATCGCTGCACAACTACGTCAATAGTGGCAGACATGGCTGCGACATTCGCAATAGCGCAAGCCCTTCAAGAAAGACTTCATGCGCAGAAGGAGGGGGAAAGGTTTCTGCGGTAAGATCTTTTCGCGCAGAGTAGTAGTTGTGCGGGGCGGATGTTGCAGTAGGTAGGTAATGAAGGCTGTGAGAAGGCTGAAATAGAGTAATCGAATTGATTATTGGGAAGATGAAGAGAGGGTATCAAAATTCTCATCAAATAATTTAGGTCCTAACATGCCTTATTAAAAGAACCGCTGTAGAGAAAAGAAGAATGTCAAGACTGTTGCTGAGAAGAAGGTTGACGCGGAACCGCGAGTATCAATCAATCCAGATGAGGCTCAACAGCGTACTGTCTCGCGACAAAAGCTTGGGGATGGGGGATTCCAAACTATCAGGGAAATCAGCTCTAGCCAATCGGCGCCAGGATCATCTTTCTTCCGCGTCTAATCACGTGCCGCTATTCATCATCAGAAATTGTGCTTGTGTTTCGACAACATCACTTTTCAATAAAGGAACGCTTCACTCGGTGGATTGCTGAACTTACGCTGCCGTATACAAATATAGTCAGTCTCTTTCCGGTAATATCAAAAGAACCGATTATATTCGCGAAAGAATAATATCATTGTTGTTCTGGCTAATGCTCCATCCAACAGTTTTTTGCGGCGAATCACAACAATGTTTAGAGTCAATAATAGCTACTCCTCCATTCACCATTCATTCGTCGTCCCGCCAGGTGCTTCGTATAAAGTAGAGAGTTCTTCAGCGCAGCAGGTAAACTACTCTTTTCAACATTGTCTTTTCCGCTCGGCTCCGCCCTATCATCGTTTAATGCCGGGGCAGTCATTTCAATTCTTCCTCTTTGTAATTCCTTGAATAAGGGGGAGATTTTGAACCATATCCCTAGCCAATGGGCAAATATTGGATATTCCCTACCTAGATTTCAAGCAAAAGGTAGAGGTCCCCCACTTAAGCCCCTTTGACCCCAGTCCCAATCATCATTGCTATCCACGAAATTGTCTACGTTTGCATCGTTAAAATCCTTTCCTCTGCTCTAACAACTTCCAGGACGAGGGACTGCAATGGTTCGTACTTAGTTACGGAAGGTGCAAGTGCAAATTGCAATGTCACCGAGGGGATGACGACGCTTCAAGAAACAGCAAAATTGCTCCTTCTCCTCAAAACAGCTCCCCCAAAGTATATGCCGTAAATACCAAAAATTCCCAGAGCATGAGATGATGCGAATGAGCCCTGTATATCTGATATGGAAAGCTCGTACTTCAATGGATGATTGACGAACTACGATTACTTAAAACTGGAGTATCTAGAGTCGCCGTGTGAAAATCGCAAGTTAAGTTCTTTGTTTTGGGATAGCTCAGGTATTAGGCCAGCAAGTGGGCAATACATACGTGTATACAAGAGCCATGAAATTACATGTTTGGACCACCAATATAGTGCTTCGTAATGATCCAGCCGACTCCCCCTGAAGTCCTCGCTTAATCAGGGGCTTTGTCTCTTTCCGGCTAGACGCTCGCTCGATCGTTAAACTTTGCTGAATCATCTGATTCCCCCGATCACCCCGATCACTCCGATTTTCAGCCGAGCCTGCAAAGTTGAATCTGCAATACAGTGCTCGTGAATATCTCTAATAACAATCTTCCCTCTATTACTGGACTGATTCCCCTTCAATGGGATAGGGATGGAGGTGGAAATCCCAAGGGAATTCGGCGCCACAGCGCCACAACAGCCCCAAGAAACCCGGCCAAAACCAACTGTGGCATGCCTGCGCTGTCGAGACCAGAAGCTCAGATGCAATCGCGAGCTGCCTTCATGTATACGGTGTCGCAAACAGAGAGTTGCGTGTACTTACCCGTTGCCACCAGATCGGAAGCGCATTGCGCAAACGAGAAGTCGGCCGAAACCATCGTTAGCGAATGGCGCAGAGCATGACCATCGATCTGGACCTTCTACAGCACCAACAGCAGATTCCAACTTCGAAGAGACTGATGAAGCCGCCAAACTGCCTCCTACGGAAGTTGGGCTACTACTTCTAGAAGTCTACTTCAAGCGAATCTATAATGCCACCCTGTTGTTCCACAAAAGCATCGCTTTTCAGCTCTATATGCAGAATGATATACCAGACTACCTCCTCCGCGCCATCTTTGCACAAGCAGCAATCTTTTTGAAGCATGTCGATGCCAACTCGCCATATAAACAATATATCAATATACTTCCCATGCATACACTTTTCGAGAAGTCTTGGCCATGGGCGCGTTCCGCAAGTAGGGAAGTCCTCTCCCAAGCCGATGAGCCCACTATCCTTAGAATGCAAGCTCTTCAGGTTTTGCAACTCTACTATTTCTCCCAGGGCGAGATCCAGCGGGCCATCATTCACGCATCTCTAGCCTGTCAACAAAGTCGGCTCCTCGGTTACGATATGTTGCACGAAGATGTTACTTCTTCTTCTTCGACGAACCGCAGTATGCAGTTCGATCGCGAAATGAGAAGACGAAGCTTCTGGGCCAATTGGTGTGGTTTTTGCATTGGTAGTACACAATTGGATTCCTCCAGGGCATGTGAGAGCGTTGCGGGTTTGCCGCTACCGGCGACATTTGAGAAAGGAGGGTCTGTCCGAGGAGTGGAGCTCAAGCTGGGCCAGAAGATGGAAGTTGACTGGAAGGTGGGCACTGAGACCTGTACGAATCACGAGGCGGCTGTTCCGTGGTCGTGTTCATTGATGGCTGAACTGGTCAAACTTTTGGGAATTTGGTAAGTTCATTTATGCTCTGGCATAACTTCAGCAGTATCACCTCTCAAGATGTGTACTCGCATGTGAATACAAGGCCAGCTAACACCTAATCTACAAAGGACCAAAGTCCAGGCTTTCATTTCCGATTCCTCGGTGCGCTCGAACTCTCAACGAACTCATCAACTTAACGAATTAAACGAGCTCCTTTGTTCTGTCGAATGCTCCATTCAGCTACCTCTCACAGATCTCTACTATCAAGCAGAATTATACGATGAGAGCCCTGAGCTCCTCATATCTATTTGCTCCATATATTACTTTAATCGACTCCTCCTGCACGCCTCCATGGTCCCATTCCTCTCGGACTGTTGCGTAGAATCGCCAGCTTCCAGTGAATCGGTGCAATACAACTCCGGGATGGTTCTCCAGCTAGCGATAGAATTCTCGGAGCTCCTACAGCAGTTCATTGCAAAGGATCTGGATATAACAAAACTATGGCCTTTTAGCGGTCACGTAGCTTTTGTAGCAGGGAACTTATTTCTGGTATGTAGCTCGCAGCACAAGTGGTTCACCCTTCGAATTATTGTGTTGCATTATAAGTAGAAATAGGCTACTGGAACATTTGGGAACCTGTTCGTTCAAGTCTCACGCATGCTAATTATTCTTTTTCTATAGAAATACAACAGTATGATGCAGTCGGACAGGTCTTCGGACCAATCGGTGAAGGTTCCGGGGCCAGATTCAGATGAATTGAAGACTCTGCAGACGGTGTTAGGAGTCCTGGCCATTTATTGGAAGCCATTACGCGAACTGGTACGCCTCGCTTTACCCAATGACCTCGAGCTAGCCTTTTTCTCCTTGTATCTGCTTGATGCTAATATTAAGAAGGCGATCAAGCTTTGCAAAGCAATCGACGATGACCAATCCAAGGATGCAGACTTGATCGCTTCACTTACATATCCATGGAACATGCATCGCCTTACGGAGAAAGAAGCTCTTTCGGACTAAACGCCTGCGAGCTTATATTTAAAGGGCCGCGGGGACATGATTAATCCCTGTGGCTTCCGCCATCAATCGTATTTACGGGAGTAAGAAGTAAGAGTCCATCAAGACCTGTGGGATCTAAACCTAATGAGGCTTAATCCCATGCAAGCCCACGAATCCCTTGGCGGACTATGTACAGATCCTACCTCAAGTCTTTCACATTACTGCGAATTCATTCATGTTAAAGTCTTTTTTGATGCAGCATTGCTCTTAACTCAACATGATGACCCTCCGCAAAGCCTGCGGCAACTGCACGGCTTCAAAACGAAAATGCATGGTCCAAGTGCCAAAATGCACCCGCTGCACTGACAAGGGTCTGGAGTGCAGATACGATCTCCAGCCGCTGAGCGCAGTGACTGGACAAGCAGAACAAGCTCCGAATTTCTCGTTCAACCCCTCTAACTGCGATTCACCGGGGTACTGCATCATGAAGACGCTCAGATTCCGCGCCCCCGATATCGATCCAGCGGTCTGTAGACCTGGACATGAGGATGCGTTGGAGGTTCTTCGTCTGGGGTTCCGATCAGTGCCCGTGCTTGCGAGGGCGGGAAAGCCTGCTGTGTTTGTGCATCCGAAGCTGCAGTGTGGCATTGATAAGCATTTTGTTGCTGGTCTGGGAGAGGTGGGAGAGAGTGGGGTGTGCTGTGAAAGCTTTCAGCGTCTGGTTGAGATTGATGTCAAGGCAGTGCCTGTGAAGGAGGCTCTGGTAGCGCTTCAAGCGCTTCTCGTCTACCTTGCAACATCGTTTTTCTCCGCCAGCCAAACCGAGCAGAAAAATGAGATGGCGGAGAGGTTCCTCGCCGTCCTAGCTGAGTGGACTCAAGCTTTACTAGCAGCTGCCCCAACTGCAACCAAAATGCCTCGAAGAAACCAGTCTCCGTGGCAGAATTGGTTATTGGGAGAGAGCATCCGGCGGACCATCATCATGTCATACGTCCTCTCTTTGACTCTACCCGGCTTCCGATCTGGGTATTGCTCTAATTGGCTGTTCGTGGAGTCCCTTCCGTTCGACAGGCGCGCAGGCTTATGGATGGCTGAGTCGCCACAGGCTTCGATTTCAGCAGCGGGAGCTAGAAATGGTAACGAGGTAGGGCAGCAGCTCAATTCCTTGCACGAATTCGCCAAGAGCCTTCATGTGTCCCCCCTGGTCGACCATAACTTCCGTGGAGATTTGTTTCTGATTTTGCTCGTATATGGTCACAATGGGGTAGTAGACCCAGTGGGAACTAGGCTGAATCGGACCTCGACAGCATCAGAATTTGGATTGAATTGGCCCGATTGTTAGTCGAACAAGTATAGACGGAGAGATATTCGCCCGTCGCAGTGAAGGAGTTGTGGTTTATAAAGCTAGCACTTACTCGCACTCTCATCTCATCACTACTTCTCACAACCTACTACCATGTCCTCAGAAAAGCCTCTTCTTGTCGTCCTTGGTGCTGCAGGCACCCAGGGAGGGTCAGTACTGTCATACTTTCTCTCACTGGTTCCTCCACCATACGCCCTCCGTGGCATCACTCGAGATCCATCGTCGGTTAAATCCGTTTCCCTTGCCTCACTCGGAGTTGAAATGGTGGCGGGTGATTTCGACGATCCTTCCTCACTTGACGCTACTTTCAAGGGGGCTTCTGCCATATTCAGCGTCACTGATTTCTGGCAATCTTTCGCCAACCCCTCGCTGCGTGACAAAGCTTCTGCGTCGAGTCAGAGTGTCGGGGCTATCTGCAGAGAAAATGAAGCCCAGCAAAACAGAAACATCATCGATGCTGCTGCCAAAGTCACCACACTCGAAAGACTTGTTTTCTCCAGCTTGCCAAGCCCGAACAAGCTGAGTGCGGGAAAATACGCTCACGTCTATCACTTTGACGGGAAAGCGATGGTCGAGGAGTATGGCAGATCAGCTCATCCTAAGCTTTGGGAGAAGACCAACGTGCTGTATGCCGGGTACTATTTGGAAAACCACTTTGGGGCCACGGGCCACCTATTTAGACCCCGAATCGTACGTCGAGTACATGACTTCAATTTGCCAATCCAAGCCAGGCTAGATCTTCATACTAATGAAATCTTAGAACAAGGCCGAAGACACTCTCATTCTGTCGGTCGCAGAACCTCTAGCCACCACGCTCTTGCCCATGTATTCCGCCGTCGCCGATACTGGGACCCTCGTACAGGCATTGCTTCGTGCTGCACCCGGTAAGAGGGTCATTGGCGTCAACCAGTGGCTCAGTCTCCGAGACTTTGCTAGGATTTTAGCGCGGGAGATCGGGAAGAACATCGAGTTTGTGGACCGGAACCCGAGCTTCGACATGGGCGACCCTGATGTTGAGAAGGATTATGCGGATATGATGGGGTTTTGTATCGACTTTGGATATGATGGAGGAACGGTTGATGAGAGCATTGTGCAGCCGGCTGATCTAGGTGTTTCGGTGCACCTAGAGTCTGTGGAAGAGTGGTGTGAGAAGCAGGATTGGGAGAATGTGTTGCAGGTTCATTGAATAATCTTCGTACCCGCAGTCTGCTTACTTGGGACCGCAAATCCACTTACTTGTTGCCAGAGTTGTGAGGGTTCGTCGACATCTCTGCCGAGTGGAATTTTGGCGTAGAATCTATTTGTCGCGAGGATTTTCTTTTCCGGTAGACGTGAGAAGTTGAAGACACCTCCTTCAGCAACTCCAATCGACCCGCCCAGTTTCACCCCATAGTCCGGGGGCGTTGATCATAACACTAGCTGGCATCTGCTTTAGCGTTTATATATTATTTACTAATAGACATAAATTTATCAACGTTTGATCCAACTTCTATTCAGCTAGAGTTACGTTACACCAACAACTCCTCATGCTTAGCCTCCGGCTCCATCTCACTCTTATGCCCATTCTCCTTCCTAAAAACATCACTCTCACTAACCGGCGAGAACACCTTGCCCCACCTAAAACACGCAAAATCCGCCGCAGTCACCAACGCGCTCCTGAGATTCTCCCTCACCAGCTGGCCCGTCGGCTGGCTAAAGATGATATCGATCTCCTCGAGCGTCTTGTTCTTGGTCTCGGGCATGAACAAGATCTGGTAGAACCAGCCCAGCACGGCGATGCCGCCGTAGAAGCCGAGCGAGAGGCCGATGTTGGTCATGGCGCTCTGCATGTCGGCGAAGAAGTACGTGACGAGGAACGAGCACAGGAAGAGCGTGACGTCCGACGTCTCCATGCCGTAGGAGCGCAGGTACGTCGGGTAGACCTCGGACGGGATGACCCACGTCAGGCAGGCGTAGCTGCCGAAGAAGCCCTCGTACACGATCAGGCCGCTGATGTAGAGGCCCTGGGAGCCGGCCTTGTTGCTGAGCGGGATCAGGTAGCTGCAGCCGATGAGCACGAGGCCGATGAAGAATCCCGGCAGCATGGCGCACGCCCAGAACCGCCGACCGAACTTTTCCATGTAGAAGATGGCGGGGATCGTGCCGAGGAGGAGGGCCCCGCCGCCGACAAGGGACATGAAAACTGACTCGCGGTCGTTGAATCCCACTTGTTGCATCAGGGTCGCCATGTAGTATTGGATGGCGTTGATACCCGTGAATTGTCCGAGGAAGACCATGATATTGGCGTAGATGATTGCGCGTCTTGCGCGCGGTTCGGTGAAGAAATCCATCCATGGAAAGCGCTTGTTGACTCCTTGCTCCTTGGCTGCAAATTCCTCTGCAACAGAGTACTTCATGACATAAAACTCCTTCCTGGCCTCAGCATCTCCGCCGCGAATTTGTTTCCACACGTGCCAGGCTTCTGTCGTGCGGCCTTTGTGCATCAGGAAACGAGGCGATTCCGGCATGAAAAGGATCCCGACAAACATAATGGTCGAGAAGACCAGCGATGAGCCGAGCATATACCTCCAGCCTCCGGGACTCACGTTGACGAAGATGGCCGCAACGACGTATCCCAAGACTTCTCCCAGGGCAATCATAAACTGGTACAGGGAGACGAGATTCCCACGGTACTTGCGGGAGACGGACTCGGCGACGTAGACGGGCACCGTTCCTCCCTCGAGGCCTACACCCATGCCCAGGATAACACGAGCGGCGACCATCATGCCGAAATTGATAGCGCCAGCTTCTAGCGCCGCGCCAACGGTGTAGAGAACAAGGGAGACGATGATTGCCATGCGGCGACCAACCGCTTCGTTGAGAGGGCCCAGCATCAGGGCGCCGCCCACGGCTCCGAGCGGTACGCCAGAACTGACCAGACTAACTTGCTTGGTGTTGAGATGGAGCGCTGAGTAGGATTAGCATACAACTTCAACTGCCACGCACGAATATCTTACAAGTTGGCATGAAGAGATTGGCACCACTGATCAGAGACTGATCAATACCCGAGAGGAGCCCACCCATGGAAGCAAAGCCTACACAAGTCAGTACAAGCTTTGTATACAACCCGGCAAAGCCAACTTACCAACAAGTAGCCAGGTGAAGTATCTTGGATCCTTGAGCCGCAGTTGAGGTTTATACCAGGTGGACTGGATGTTCATCTGCTGCAGACTAGCATCGATCTCATCAATCTCCCTATCAATGGTTTCCAGGTCACCCGCAGCGACGATTTGCAGCGCCTCCCATTCCGAGACTTGTCGACCACTGCTGCTGTACGTAGAATTGTTCCTGCGTGTCTGTGGCTTGGCGACATGTTTCTCGTCCATATCGTCACTGATGAGCGTGACCTTTTTCGGAGACGACTCGGTTTCAATATGGTCTGGCGAACTACTCGCATCGACCTCTGAGAGTTTAGTGGGGTCTGTCATATTGATAGTAAAAAAGAGAGGTTGCAAACATGGAAATCTACAATAGAAAGCACGACGAACGACAGTGAATTTGGAAGCTAAGCGGCAAGGGCTGAGTATTTATACATATTGCCAAAGTAGTTTTCTGGATGCCGAATGACCGACCTAGATCAAGTCTCTAACGCGTTAAAATTGAAGTCGAAGCTAGAATTAATTGGGATGGTATCATGGTACTCGTCGTAAGCAATGGCCGCATCAGATCTGACTCGCGCCATCTTTTACTCCACCTACTCCACTTACTCCACCTTGGGGACCCCTTCTCTCCAGCCATTGAGCGTCAATCTCCACCCCATTTCTCCAGAGCCGAAAGTATGGATCCAAGTCCGAACTCTGGAGATATGCCATCGGGAGTATCCTCGGCCTTTGGCTTGCACTAGCCTGCACTAGCATGGAAAACGTTTGGGGTTGACGTCAAGCGCGGTTATTGGGTCGACGTGATTGGTCAATCGGTACAATTTTCGTGCTAATAATCCTGTGACCAATCTAGAGGGGTTGAGCCGCAGAGAAACCGCTGCACCGCTTGAACCGCTCGAACCATAATCCACAAAGACGCCGAGTAATTGCGCCCATCAGCTCATTGTGGCATGGATACCCATATTGCGCGGGCAGCGAATTTAGATAACCTTCGCCCAAGTCCAGCAGCCGTGGCGGTGTGGTGTTAAACCTCAACCTCCTCACTAATCGCTATCGCTATTCCTCCCGTCCCGCCCTCTCCCACGTTGTGGTGTAGCGTGTTGCCAAACGGCACTTCTTTGCAAGAATTATACATGGCACATGGCGTGCCGCGTGAGAAGGCCCGACGTGATTGTCGAAATTTGTACCCTAGACCAGGAAGAGTGCTTACTGCCGACCAAGTTGACGAACCGTACAACACAATCACAGAGACACCTAATCGATCGTGCTTCCTCTCGTCGGTCTTTCAGCCATGCTATTTTCTTTCTCTTCATTCTTCTTCTGCGCCGCCTCGCTTTGTCGAACAGCCCACTCAGATACGATAGCCCACTGAGATATGACAGTAAAGCCTGTCCAAAACACCCCAGTGATACCCAATTGAAGAACGAGTGCCCAACAAATATTCTTCAAGCTGGGGAGCCGTACAAGCGACCACCACGAGTACATATCATCCATTCCAAGCCCCAGACGTGTGCGGTACAATCTGCCTATGGAGCGGACCATCAAGGCCTCGATTGGCATCACCACAATACCTGCTGCTATCTCCCTCAGACCTTCCGTGGCCATGATGGTAGGCAGCATCGTCAACCCGGTCACATGGTATTTGCGCTCATCGGTTGGTGGCTCGTTTGCACTTCGTAATTCTGCAGACCAGTGACCCAGCGCTGCCTCGATAGCTGGGTCCTGGGGTTCGCCATCGTTTGCCTCTACATCGAAGCTGATCAATGTCGGATGGGTCAATTCGCCATCGTCAGCGCTAGAATCTGAATCTCTCTCAACTGGACGAGTGCGTGTATCCGTACGCTCCAGATCCGGGAGTCCTTCAAGAGCTCGTAAGGTCGGTCCGTCTTCTGTTCTGGAGGAGGATGGACGGTGATTCGGTAGGGGTTGATCTGGAGTATCGTATTCCATTGTTGGTGGGGACATTTGTAAGCCCCCAAACATGCTATCACCTGTCGGTCGAGGGAGACTTTTGTAGATTGGTCGGTATAGGATTTGTGATGCGATAAATTTGGCTCTTCCATGAAGTAAGACGAGAAAAAGGGGCGTGGCTGATTTAAGAATTTCAAGAGAAGCAGAAAGTATGGTCTTTCCTCGAAGAGTAGGTACTGGAAACAGTAACGGTGGCCCCTCCAAGAACGGAATGAATGACCCGAGGGTAGGGAGAAGACGAGATGAAGGGACAACGTTAAGTTGTTGGAGGACAGCAAACATGCGAAAATGCAGTGTGATGTAGCAGAAACCGAAGTCAAGTCTGGACCATTAGTAAGGAACCAAGGATGAGATTGGAGATACCTACACCTTTTGTATTATTTCCTTCATCTGCAGTTGTCTCCGTGAAGCTTTCTTCTTTCCCTCTTCGTCCCACATCGCGTCCAGTATGAGTTCGCAAGTAAACGAAGCCCAATCAGCAACATGATAGGCGCAGACAGCTGGAAAACCAGCACCGATCACGTGAAGTAGTCCAGACTTGATCTTCTCTTGCTGGAGAATTTGGAAGAACAGAAGGTCGCCATAAGGTCTATATAGCTGTATGTTATCAATATAGTTAAGGATAGATGGATCGGAATACCGACTAAAATCCGCCGCCTTAGACCCAGTACTCCCCACACACCACCAACAAGAGCAGCTCGGCCAACCTCCATCAACCTTAGACCTGTAAACGTCTCTTTATGCTTCTCGGTAATGGCTTTTTTAGCCTTAATTAGGGCCGTCTTCGCGTCTTCCACAACACCAGTGGCCTGCATGACTTCGTTGGCGGCCCGCACAGCTTCCCGCTCTCGTCGCCTTGTTTCGGGGTTTCTTGGGTGGCCATGCTCGTTGTATAGTTGGCCATTGTGCCGTAGATTCTCATCGCCAGCCCACTCGACGACGTGGTCTTCGTATGGCCCACGGCCCTGAGACGCGAGTCAGGTGACGTTCAAAGGGTTTGGGGTTGGAAGGAATGGGGACGTTGAGAAGCAGCATGTCATGTGCAAGTACTTACAAGAGCAAGAGCTGTGAGGGATTCAAGTCGTCCCATGTTGAATGTCTGGTGAAAGGTAACGGGGTATGGCTTTCATGGTCTGTCACCACCAGTACTTCGTTGTACAATATGAGACCTTTCAGACTGGACTGCACACCTTTGTAAGAAACAAGTGAGGTTGTTGCCTCGGAAAGGGGTCTCAAACGGACTTCAAGAATGATGGTCTTCTATTGAGTCTATGACACATAGTAGAACGGACCAAAGCAATGGATGTATGGATGTATGGATGGAGATGAAGATATATCTGGAAAGAACAGTTGGGGTCAGGCCAAAAGGGGACCAAAAGGCGCTAAGATTAAGCTTATCGATGATCCCTGTCAGCATCGAAATATTTTTGTATTTTTATATTTTCCTTCATCCCAACTCAAAATCCAAACGACGACAATCCCACCCTCTCTCAATATAATGGCAAATAAATCTCCATACCAAACAACCTTTGAGGCAGAGCGAACCATACAGCCAATCTACACCGGAGGTAGCGTTGCGCTCGACAATACTGGCAGCATTCTAGCAACTACATTGGGTGAAGATGTCCTGTTGACTGACTTGAACACTGGCAGACAGCTTGCGAGGATTGAAGGGGTACGTCTTTTTTTCGGCCATTATGTGTGCATCATAATATATGATACACATCAACTGACATCATATTTCTCTAGGATGGCGAGCTCATTTCCACCTTGTCGTGTACGTTTTACCCCGCCCCGCAGACTCGAGAATCGCAGTGCTAATTTTACAACAGTAACACCCTCTGCCTCCCATCTGATAGTCTGCTCTCGTTCCCTCTCTATGCGAATATATTCTATCCAGCCTTCTCCTTCGAACGAACTTAAATGCGAACTACTCCGCACCCTCAAACCCCACAGCACACCTGTCATTGTTCTCGCCGTCGACCAGACAAGCACATTACTCGCAACTGGTGCAGCGGATGGAGTTGTCAAGGTCTGGGATATCCAGGGCGGATACGTGACGCATACCTTCCGAGGACCGAACGTGCTGATATCTGCGCTACATTTTTTCGAACTGGTTGCGACAAGTCAGAAGGGAGAAGAGGCTGGCATTTCTTCGCGCAATCGAAAGGACCGGCGAAAGAGTAACACTGACGAAGAGCCCCAAAACGAAGCCGCGAGGGGCTTTCGTTTAGCTTCTGGAAGCCAGGATGGCAAAGTTCGCATATGGGATCTCTATAAGAGGAATTGTGCTTCAGTTCTAGACTCGCATGTGTCTGACGTCCGAGCCTTGGATTATTCCCGGGAAGAAAATGCCCTCTTAACAGCCAGTAGGGACAAGACAATCATGTGGTGGGATGCGAGAACATGGAAGGTTCGTAAAGTTGTGCCAGTGCTAGAAGAAGTTGAAGCTGCGGGGTTCATTGGCGCGGGGAACTTGACATATACTGGAGGCGTCAATGGGATCATTCGAATATGGCAATCGGATAACGGGAGGGAAGTTACGCAGCCCCAGTCGCCAAAGTCGGAGCCTGATGCTATTGTGGATGGAGTCTTGATGCCTGGTTTGCCTTTCATCTTGTCGGTACAATCAGATCACACGATGGTTCTGCATTCCACGACTTCACTAGATGATGTAGGCCCTTCGGATACCATTTCGCCCCTAGAAGAGCTGAAGCGCATCTCAGGAACACATGATGAAATCATTGACCTAGGATACCTTTTGCCCGATCGATCACTCTTGGCGCTTGCAACAAACTCGGAGGAGATTAGGATTGTGTCACTCGCCCAGCAAGATGGATCCGCCTACTTTGGAGCAGACATTGCTCAATTAAAGGGGCATGAGGACATCATCATTTGTCTCGACATTGATTGGTCTGGACACTGGATAGCTACAGGTGCCAAAGACAACACTGCAAAGCTCTGGAGAATCGATCCTGCAAATTCGTCATTTACATGCTACGCTACTTTCACTGGACATGCCGAATCACTAGGTGCTGTCTCTTTACCAAAGGCCACACCCCCTGAATCATCTGCAGCGTTCAAATCACCACTTGATCATCCGCCTGAGTATCTTTTGACGGGATCTCAAGACCGAACTATCAAACGGTGGGATGTTCGAAAAACAAAAGCATTATACACTCGCAAAGCCCACGACAAAGATATCAACGCCATTGACATCAACCACAATGCGCAGTTGTTCGCTTCTGCTTCTCAGGACCGAACAGTCAAAATTTGGTCCGTAGAAGAAGGCGAGGTACAAGGCGTGCTTCGCGGGCATAGACGTGGTGTATGGACTGTAAAATTTGCACCGAAGGATACGCCTACCATTGTTGGTGACAGCGGACCAGCCGCTGGCAAGGGTCTGATTCTCACAGGCAGTGGTGACAAGACACTGAAGATCTGGAGTCTTTCTGATTATACCTGCTTACGGACTTTCGAAGGGCACACACACAGTGTCTTAAAAGTAGCATGGCTCACCCTGCCACCAAAAGAAGATCGCGGGAGAAAACACATACATGTCGCTAGTGCTGGTGGTGATGGTCTCGTCAAGGTCTGGGATGCAAATACTGGAGAGGTAGAATGTACGCTCGACAACCACGAAGACCGCGTCTGGGCCCTCGCTGTGCATCCCTCTACCAACACCATAGTTTCCGGGAGCGGGGACTCGACGGTCACATTCTGGAAAGACACAACCTCCGAGACGCTGGCTGCCTCCTCTGCTGCCGCAACGCAGTTCGTTGAGCAAGAACAGGAGCTCCAGAATTACATCAATGCGGGTTCTTATCGCTCCGCCATCACTCTTGCTCTTCAACTTAATCACCCTGCTCGTCTGCTCTCCCTTTTCACAACGGTCACGACGAAAGTTCCGGAAGAGGGAAGTCTCTGTGGTGTCAAGGCTGTGGATGAGGTCCTAGGTTCACTGTCTAATGAACAACTCTTTACCTTGCTTCTCCGTGTCCGAGATTGGAATACGAACGCAAGGAATGCATCTGTGGCGCAACGGATCTTTTGGACTGTCGTAAAGAGTTATCCGGCGTCGAGGCTCTCCGGCTTGAAAGGTGGCAAGGTGAAGGATGTTATGGATGCGCTGAGGTCGCATTCAGAGAAGCACTTTAGGAGGTTAGAAGAGTTGGTTGATGAGAGTTATCTTGTGGAATATTCCCTGAGGGAAATGGATGGGTTGGGGTTGTTGGATGGTGTCAATGGTCTAGATTCAGACATCACTATGACGGATGTAGCCGTAAGATAAACAATACAAGACTGTTGTACATTCCGAGTAGCTATCGTAAGTGGCGAGGACATGTTCTATATACTTACTATAGGTTACTATAGGGTTTTATTGTTTCTTCAAAACACCGCAACATATAGGTGCAGAACACCCATCACTCCGTTACTCAATTGGTGCTATTAACATAAGAGCTGCTATATCTTTGAATGCGTTGTAAATTTCAAGTACTGATACGGAGTCTTCCGCATGACAACTGAACACAGCACAGCCATCATGTGACTGTTACGTGCTTATCTTTCAATCGTTCGCCATCTGCATCTTCACTCCTTTCCCCATTCTAGCCACATTCCTCGATCTGTCGCCCGCAAGTATCAGGTTCTCACCAGTGAGGTGAGTCTGAGCCAAACGATGGAAGTGGGGGGCAGAAGGATACAAAAGCATTGGCAAGCACCTTCAACAACTTCAGAGATCGCATTCTCACCGCCGGACACTTCTACTTAAACGTCAGTTGCATATTCTCCTTCTCCTATTATTGGAACTGTGTAATTTGTAAGTTACGGCTTCTTGAAGATGGCCGAGCCGTCAGACTTCTTGCCCCTCCAAGTGGCCATAGTCGGTTGCGGAATCGCCGGCCTCACGGCTGCGATTGCACTTCGAAAACACCCCAAAACAAGGGTAGTATTGTACGAGAAGGCAACTGAATTAAAGGAAATCGGAGCAAGCATAGCTCTAGGACCGAATGGTCTCCGAACCCTTCAGAAACTGGGATTGGACAATGCGATCAGCGACGAAGTAGCGTATCGAGGTCCCTCGAACATACCCATGATTTATCGTCACGTATGTAGCGGCCTCCCGTAAATGGGGATTTTCTCTACAAAAGCTGCTTCATTGTGATACGTTCTACCATCGCTAACTACTTTACAGTGGAAAACCAACGAGATAATTGGCATGGATGTGCATGAAGATGTGACTGAGCATCTGCATCAGACAGCACGTTATCATCGCGGACATCTCCACCAGGCTTTGCTTGAGAACGTCCCACGTAGTATCATTCGTCTTCAGAAGAAGCTTGTCTCTGCCAAGGTAAATCCCCAAGAAGGCGTGACGCTGGAATTTGAAGACGGAACAACAGCAACGGCAGATATTTTGCTTGGAGCTGATGGACTACGATCAGTAAGTGTTTATTCTTATTCCCATCTAGGGGCCTCCCTTGGAATTTCTAGATTACTTTCCACTAACTGAGAGCAGAGAGTCAGAACATCATTCGTTCCTGACTTCGAGCTCAAATGGAGCGGCTGGACTGCATTTCGCTCCGTTTTTGATACTTCACTGGTTGAATCAATCCCCGAACTTCCTCTGGACTCAACCCATTGGTGGGGCCCTGATACAAACTTCTTTGCATCTCGACTTGGAAAGAACACCTACACTGTTGTTGGTGGGGTCAACGCGGATCCTAAAGACTCGTCTGCCACGTTCAAAAACGTAGAGTGGGACCAAGAAGCTAGTGTCAGTTTACTATGGGACAAATATTCTGTAAGTCAACCCTGTTTGCAAACTGGTATAACCACTGATTATATGTTGCTTTTGAAGGACTGGAATCCTGTAGTGAGAGCCCTCACAGAAGTCACACCTTCGACTCGCTTCTATCCCAACTTCTCCGGATCCTCACTCTCTACATGGGTCTTTGGCTCTCGCGCGACCCTCATCGGCGACGCAGCCCATGCTCACGGAGGCGCACATGCCACAGGCGGCTCTCTAGCCATCGACGACGCATACTGCCTCTTCCTGGCCTTGGTCTCTATCTTTCCTTTCACGGCTACCAGAAGGCCATCATCTAGAGAGATTGAAACGGCTCTGAGGTTGTATGAAGCGACACGGAAGCCACATGCCGAAAGACTGCTGAAGAAAGTTCATACCGCAAACAACGCCAAGGCAGCTAAGGCTGGAATTCCAGAGGGTGATGAAGAGTTGCGAGCAAGGGCAGCCAAGGGGTCAGACACCAATTGGCTGCATGAGCACGATGTTGAAAAGGCGTTCGAGGAGACAAAGACGCGGATTGAGGGACGAGTTCAGGATGCAGACAATGTTTCAGCCAAACTGTAAGACTGGATGCTGTCTGTCTGATCCTCGAGCCGGCAATCAAGATAGGAATCAAGTGATATTTCGTATTGTTCTACGGCAGTATTGCTAACGTGCTTTGCCTTGAAAACCCCAATAATTTCTGTCATGAAGCTGACTCGACCCCAACGGGAGAAAGAAGCCACGCTTATATCTTCAGTGACAATTTTCAAGTTACGGTAGTATCTCAATACCGGCCCTCCCATATGACGCGCCAAGATTCCCGCCGCCAGTCATGTCTGCTTAGTATGCCAAGGTCTTCCAAGAAACACCAAGAAATACCAAGCCCTCGCTCGAGTCTAATTTGCATGGCTGAACTGACTCTAACTTTTTCTCTATCCTATCTGCTTGGCTCCTTCTTCTCTGGTAATACAACGCAACTTGTGTCGGTCTCCGAATATGCCGCCGAAACTTTGTTTACCAAAAACCCCGTTATCAAATTGATACATCCATTCCATAATTCTTGGCTCCTTCTGGACTTGGGCAGCATTCTTGGATACTGCATGTATGCATGCTCGCTCGGGTTTGAACTAAAGGACGGATGGGCTGGACCATCGCTGTGAAGTTCAAGTATTAAAGGTTAGCTGTTTCGATTTTTCCTCTATAGATTTCCGCTATCATCTCGTGGCCAATCGTCAAGATGAAGTTCTGTCTACCTCTCGTTGCTCTCTGCACAGTTAGTTTCACTTTTGCTGTCCCAACAGCACCATCAAACCCAATTGCCCAAAGAGATCTTCCTTTGGTCCAATCAGTAAGTTACCTTTCTTTTTTAGAAGGATCTCAAACTGACTACTTCAGAACCAATTGCGCCAAGTGCTGCTGAGGTCTGAGCTGCTCAAGAAAGCCAAGATTCTTGAAGATTTCGCCTACTCTACCCCGCAGAGGAACCGTTTGATCGGAACTCCCGGACACAATGCGACAGTCAACTGGATCACGGACACAATTGCTCAGTTTCCCAACTACTACACTTACTATCTTGAACCTTTTGACCTGAGTCTTGGGGTCAGCGCAAATCTCACAAACAATGGTTCCTCTATGGAAGTGTTCGCCGTTGGCTTGAGTCCTGCCGGGCACGTATCTGGTCCGTTGGTGTATGTGCCAAACCTTGGATGTGAAAGTGTGAGTTTTGCGGTCAAAGAGATTCTTTACGCACGGCTAACCTAGCACCATGGACTAGGCCGACTTCTCTGCTGTTACGCCAGGCTCCATAATTCTCGTGGCGCGCGGCAACTGTCAATCTGCAGTGAAAGATGCTCTTGGTTCAACGGCGGGCGCAGTTGGGAGTAAGCAACCTCTTCCTTTATACCCCTCTGATCTTACTGCGTCGAGAGTATTTATCTTCTCGACTCTCCACAAAAACCAAAGTACTAATTCTTTGCAGTGTTGGTATATAACAATGTAGACGGAAACCTGGATGGCTACTCCCTGCAAAGAATAAATACCCCCGAAGGTACATATGTCCCAGCAGGTGGGATATCTATGGCAGACGGAGAAGCTCTAGTTGCCAGAGTACAAGCCGGAGAAACAGTCATTGCTGATCTCGCAACCGAAATGGCGGTTTCAACGACCTACAACGTGATAGCCGAGACGATAGGAGGCGATCACGAGAACGTGATCCATATGTCCGGGCATTCCGACTCGGTGGCCGCCGGCCCAGGCATCAACGACAACGGATCTGGCACCATCTCACTACTGGAAATCACCATCCAATTGACGAATTTCAGCGTCACCAACGCTGTCCGGTTCTCTTGGTGGTCGGGGGAAGAGGAGGGTCTGCTAGGCGCAACGTACTACGTTTCTCAGCAGCCCCAGTCAGAGCTCGACAAGATCCGTTTGATGCTGGATTTCGACATGATGGCTTCACCCAACTACGCCTACCAGATCTACGACGGCGACGGCTCCGCATTCGGCGAGTCAGGGCCCCCAGGATCAGGCGAAGCCGAGCATGAGTTTGAGCGATATTTTGCGCAGGACGCCGGTCTGAACTTCACCTCGATTGCATTCGACGGCCGCTCCGACTACGGGCCTTTCCTTGCTGCCGGTGTGGCTACCGGGGGTATTGCGTGTGGCGCCGAGGGCATCAAGACGGTGGAGGAAGCTGCGATGTTTGGTGGCCAGGCAGGCGTGGCGTATGATGCGTGCTACCATTCTGCGTGTGACGATTACGGCAATCTGGATGTCGGGGCTTGGATGCAGATGACGAAGGCGATTGCACATATGACGGCGACGTTTGCGAGGAGCTTTGGGAGCTCCTTCCTGCCCGGAGTGAAGCAATGGAAGTCAAGCGAATGGCGGAGTCGAGACAGTTCGTTAGTGACAAGGCTATAGGGGCTCTTTGGGGCGTCTGAGGGAATAAATGGAAAGCGGAGTTTTCTAGATTGCGAAGCCGTGACAATATCCCGAGAAAGATGAAGGAGAAAGAATGAGATAGTAGAAAGAACAGCCTTCGGTAGGACCGTACGTGCTCCTTGGTAGGTAAAAAACTCGCGCGCACCTGCTTTCCCTATCGGGATGAAGGAGGCCTTCTTGCTATTGCGTAACAGCTGGCGAAGAGATAGAAGACAGCGGAGTTCGAATTCCGAAAGTTCTAGAATTCCGTCAAGTATGTCTGGACTCTGGTGGAATGCCGCGTAAAAGGGGCTCGCTTAAGCCTTTCTCGTCTAGTAAACTCGGAGTTTCCATGTCTAGTTTAGCTCCTACGGGGTTTCGCGGCTTCAATATAAAAAGCACACCAATTAGTATGCTTCTACAAGTACTAGAAGAGACGACCCACGCACGACACAGTTGCAGAAAAGATGCTATTTTGACAGAAAATGAACAGTAATATATTTCAGACTTGAAACTAAGAATTCCAGATATGATATCAGCAACAAGTTGCACAAGTACATGATCATTTTCTACTGAGCCGCAAGAACAAGACGAGCCTCCTCGAGGAAATGGTTCTTAAAATCCTGTTCCGTCTTCTCCTCACGCCAGCCAAGTTCATGGCTGACATCCGAGGAAGTCCGGGAACTATGTCTTTGGTTAGCGCTTGAGTATTTTGGGGGGTCTTGGACATACTTGGAAGCAAAAGCGAGCTCGGTAGGCAACTCTGAGCCACCCCACAACTTTTCCGCGGCTTCAGAGAGACTTATGCTCTTCACCTCGCTTGTTTTGATAGCACCAAGCTCTGCAAGGGCATTCCCGATGCCACTGGCCAGCTCAGCCCACGAATATCTTCCTGTAGCCGAAAACAAAATGCCTTTCTCTCCAATCGGAAGCTCTTCGCCCTTGAGGACCTTGTTGAGAAGCAACTCATATAACCTAGAGAGATCGGCGATATGCACGTAATCCCATACTCCCTTTCCTTCCCCTATCATCTCGGACTGTCCGGCCTTGATTGAAGCGCGAAGCAGTTTCGGAACTTGGATGGACAGTTTATTGAATAAGCCGCTGCCGACGCCATAGATAGTAGGAGACATGATAAGAGTCGTCTTGACGCCCACAGCTAGGCCCGTCTCAACGACGACGATATCTGTGGTCCGTTGGGAGTAGACCTGTAGAGCTTCACGAGACTTTAGGTATGCGTAGATGTTCTCGCGGTCAGAGAAAGTACGTGATTCGAGATACTTCCCGGAGATTGGTTGATCACCCAGGTTTGATGTTCCAGTAGTCTAGATATTGTTATAAAGATTGTCTAGATATCCGGACAAAATGAACTACTCACCTGAATGAAGTGAACTTCCTTACCAGTAGCCTTCTTCCTCTCACCAAGACCAAGAATCAAAGCTTTTGCGGAAGCTGTGTGATAACCAGATGCGGTATGGATGACAACTGGCAGTAGCATGAGCTTCTGTTGTTTCAGGTCACCCGAGTGACTTACCATCATGTTCACTGGCCACCTTCTGGAGGATTTCCGCTTCGTCCAAGCTTTGGAATAAAATTGGGTTGAATCCTTGGTCTTGAAGAATCTTGGCTCTGTCTTCACCTCTGACAAGCACGGAAATTGGATACTTGGAGAGGTCATGCTTAGACTCAAGCAGCTGACTAAGAATTGAACCTCCGCTAATAGAAACATCAGTAACGTACACCAATGAATTGAGCGGGTGAGTTACATATAACCAGTCGCACCGGTGAGAAGAATTTTGGTTGACGCCATTGCAATTAAGACTTGATGCTTGAGGCTTGTCGTGAATGATTCCGGGAGCTTATTGCTAAGGAACAAATATGATATTCGAATAAAAGGAACAAGAACTAATACAACTTGATTTAAAGTACAAACAAAACAAAAGCTGGACTATCAAACACTTACTTATATCTTTTACCCCTCAAAGAATCTTTAAGTCCGAAAAGATGTGCTTGCAGATGATCATAATATGTGGGTCTTTGTATGGGTCGTTCCCACCCTGAAATGGATTTATTGGGCGGTCTGTCTTGTGGGTGCTTTGTGAAACGCCTATACTATTCGGATTTAGACAAAACCCGGTGAAAGGAGATATCAATTCAGGGGTATACGGATTTACGCGGGATAACTCCTCCTACTAAGGTAGGTCAGAGGGACAATTCGCGCCAACCACCAAAGTATTAACTCCTATAGTCTTTTACGGCCTTCTCCATAAAAATTCGCTACTCGCGTGGTGGATACGAAATAGCGGCACTAGATTATAATGTCCTAGCCCTACGGCTGCAACGTATCTGTCATGACAAGATGAATTCCTGTTAAAACCTTATTATAACGCGGTTTTCTATATTATAACATGGATCTCTCTATCACCTCCTTCTTATTACAGTCTAAAATATCTCTATTATAATAGGAAAAATCCTATTTTATCTAATTTCTATATTAGACAAGTGAAAATGCATTATTTTTAGTATATGCGGCATAAAAGGGTACCTTTTTGTGTATAGTGGAGCTATATAAAATTAGGTACCTACTTAGTCCAGGCATTTTTAATTACATTTTCTCCACTCCCTCTCTATTCTCACTCTTCCTCTCCTTTCTCCCTTCTCCCTTCTCCCTTTTACTTCTCTTTCTCCCTCTATGTATATATAGGTAAGTTATCTTACTCCCTCTCTTTCTCTACTCTCCCTCTATACCTCCCTTCTGCTTTTATATATATTGCGCATTACGCATGCAGGTAAGTCGTCTTACTCCCTCTCCTTTTTCACTCCCTCTACCTCCCTTTTACTTCTATGCGTATATAGGTAAGTCTTTACTCCCTCCTTCCTTACTCTCCTCTTCCTTCTACAAGCCTTACTAATTCTCTAATTACTCTAGTAGCTTGCAAAAACAGATGATAAATATTTATAAGGGGTAAATCTTAGAATAGTAGTATTTTTGCTTATTTTAGAGGTAGGGGTAGATTTAGAGGTAGAGGCGGATTTAGAGGTAGAGGCGGATTTAGGAAGCAGGGGCAGATTTAGGAGGTAGAGGCAGATTTAGGAGGCAGGGGCAGGAGGTAGGGGTAAAAGAGGGTATTCTAGAGTAGATTCTATAGTAATAAGCAGATATTTTTCTATATAAAATAATTAGGTTTTAATATAGAAGAGTATATAATTTTATATAAGGGAAACGCTATTAATACTATACTATAACACTAGAAATCATATAGATTCCTATGTTAAATTAGGGTTATTTATTATTAGAACGCTATTACCCTAATAGGGTTTTGACAGGAATTTATCTTGTCATAATAGACACGTTGCAGCCGTAGGGTAGGCGGCGTGGGACATTAAAAGTTAACCATAGCAAGTGCCGCCTTTATCTATCTAGGAGTAGCATACTCCATAAGGAGTATTAGGCTTTTGTGGAGAAGACCGCCCCTCCGACACTACCCTAGTGGTACTATATAGCATTGCTATTACTAGAGAGGAGCAGTGGAGTATATCCTTAGTTATAAAGAAGTTAATAGGTGCTGCATTAGGTAATTGATTCTACTAGTACCTCACTTTGCTAATATACTATAGAGTAGGTAGAGGACTAGGTTACTTCCAAAATTAATAAATCATTAATTAACACTTTAGTGGTTGGCGCGAACTGTCCCTCTGACCTGCCATATCCTACAGTGTTTCGCGGGCCCCTTCACAAAAATTCGCCAACGAGACGCAAGCGCGCAATAGGTGTTAACGTGCAGTGCTTCGTACATGGAACGACAGTCACTTTTGAAATTTGGTGGGACAATAATACTGTACAGTAGTAGCTGCAGTCTGCTAACAAATGTAGCTGGACGATCGATTGTTTTGATTTTGAATCAGCCCGACTTGGCCACAACAATAGAGTAGATATGGGATTTAAGCCAATCAGTTGCCATACCACCGAAGTTGGTGTTAACAGGGAAAAGCAGGATACAAGCGGACTGCAGTGGACGGCGACCCGCTGCAAATGGACCGCAAGTGGAAGATTTTGCGTGAAGGGCGAAAGCATGGCTTTCAAACCTTCAGCCCAGGTCGAGAAGTTGGGGAGTGTAGATTTTCAGTCATCCCTTGAATTGGGCGGTGAGATGGTTATATTACCAAGCATCAATCCCATATCTCTCCCTACTCGAGTCTTGGTGTCACTATCCCCAATACACCCTTGTCACCAAAGCCCTCGAGTACAAGCGCTTGCATTCATCCAAAGTTGCTTTCAACCACACCCGGAGATCTCTGCTTTTCAGCTTTATCATCACGGAGAAGCTCCCCGAGCTGACATTGCGAGATAGAGAAGTGCATGGTATTGTGTGGGATTCCACAGGTGAACTGATCTCAGGCAACTTCTGACTTGCAAAAATATCGATTGCCGCACGAACGTATCGATTGTTTTTATAGAGAGCCGGAGGCGAATGCTTCTGCGGAAGGGGTCCGGGCTAATTCCAAGGAGCGGATCGTGTTCAACTAAACTTGACCTGGAATGAGTATAACAAGGTAGTAGATGAGTTGCCACCTTGGGAATTGATGAGAAATTCGAAGTGGAATGAGCTACAATTCTGCTATACAAAGCATATGATAAGACGGTGGACACAAGCTGTTCACGATGTATGATTGGAAGGGCAAATTAAGGACTTGTTGATAACCTGCAACTTGCATGATGCCTCACTCGAGGATGACTTGCCAGAGAGTTAGAACATGATACAAGACGATGGCATATATGTATATATCATGAAGTTATTCATAAAAGAAGTCAAGAAAGGACCAAAGTTTCCAAGGGGATGCTAGCGCGGAATTCTTTAGCGCAAGGCTGGATCGTGAGGCAGCAACAACAGCAAGAAAAAATACATGAAAGACATCCTGAAATCCACTCTAACCACCCCTAACCATGAGTGCTGCATCTACACCGAATGGAGTGTCGCGGAAGCGGAAAGATATTTCGGATGAAGCTTTTGAACCCGCCGTAAAGCGACTGAAGATTCACGATGCAGAAGATGCGCCAGCTCCACCTCCACCACCTCCACCAGAGGAGCCTCAAAGCGAAGAGGAGGAGGAGCTGGTCCCAAGATCTCGACAGGAAGCACCCCCGGAAGGATTCGACGATCTATACCTTGATACAATCAATCGCGGTGTTCTCGACTTTGATTTCGAAAAGCTCTGCTCCGTGTCCCTCTCGAATATCAACGTCTACGCCTGTTTAGTCTGCGGAAAATACTACCAAGGTCGCGGGCCCAAGTCACACGCGTATTTTCACGCGCTGGAGGTCGGGCATCATGTCTACATCAATATGCAAACACAAAAGGTGTACGTGCTGCCGGAAGGATACGAGGTGAAGAACAAGAGTTTGGAGGACATCAAATTCGTGTCCGACCCCACGTATACAAAGGAGCAGGTCATGGCCCTGGATCGAGAATCGCAGACGGCATGGACACTTCTGGGAAAGGAATACACTCCTGGATTCGTGGGGATGAACAATATCAAGGAGAACGACTACTTTAATGTCATAATCCAGGCCCTGGCGCATGTCCCACCACTACGAAACTACCTCCTGCAAACATCCTTCACCTCCTCTCCCGAACTAGCAAAGCGCCTCTCGATCCTCGTCCGCAAAATCTGGAATCCTCGTGCCTTCAAATCACATGTCTCACCTCACGAACTCCTTCAAGAAATAAGTCTAAAATCCAACAAGAAGTTCACCCTCACAACACAAGCAGACCCCGTCGATTTCCTCTCCTGGTTCTTGAATAACCTACATTTGGCGTTGGGAGGAAGCAAGACCAAACCCGGAAGCAGTATAATCCAATCCATCTTCCAAGGAAAACTCAAAGTCGAATCCCAAGCCATAACCGCCAAAGCAGACGCTGGCGACCGGTTACGCTTCGAAGAAGCCGCCTCTGTCACTACCACAACGTCTCGCTTTTTATTTCTGACACTCGATCTGCCCTCTGCTCCGCTGTTCCAGGATGAGTTGGAAAGGAATATTATCCCGCAGGTCCCGCTGACGAGTATACTGAGCAAGTATGATGGATTGAGGAGTCAGGAACACTTGAATCAGCGGAAACGGTATAGGTTGCTACATCCGCTGCCCCCATATTTGTTGTTGCATGTCAAGCGATTCAGTACAAACAAATTTGTGTCTGAGCGGAATCCTACCATTGTTACTTTTGATGCAAGGAACTTGGATCTGTCGCCGTACGTGGAACCAAATCCCAATTTCTCCCCGCCTGGAGAACCGATCTGGTATGATTTGGTAGCAAACGTGGTGCATGAGGCCGTGAGGGGGAGGGAGGACAGTGTGGAGGGAGAAAGTGAGAAGAGGAGCTGGAAATGCCAGATTAGGGATAGAGGCAGGGAGGAGTGGGTGCAGGTGCAGGACTTGTTTGTGGAGAAGACGCAGAAAGAGCTGTTGTATCTTGGGGAGAGCTACTTACAGGTGTGGGAGAAAAGAAGGACGGGGCAAGCGAAGACGAATGGGAAAAAGGCTGCCAGGTGAGGAATGCGGAGTGCGATGTAAATTTATAATTAGGGCAATGTTGTGATATCAATGAAGAGTCAAAGAACTCATCTTCTGAACTGAAATCTTCCTGTTTTGATTGCTACTGAATTTGGAGCAGAATTTTGAATCTCACAGGTGGTGGGGTATTTTCATACTACTCTACAATATATGCCCTGGATCATGTCTCCATCCTTGGTATCTCAAAAACAACAGCACCATTCTTGCCGTGGACCTTCTTCCAGGCGCCTAGACGATGCTCCTTGCCTACAGCTACAACAACACATAACCCGTCTTTCCCTCTATCCCCTCTCTCAAACAGCGAGATATCATTCATAACCCCTTTTGCAATTGATCCCTCATGATGCTCGGTGTCGCCATTGGTAAGTGGAGTGCCATTAACGTGTAAAGCACCATGACCATCCAAAGATCCAACCACCCCCATGGACTCAAGTTTTTTTTTGTCGGAGCTGATTTTCCAGGCTCTCAAAAACCCATCCCAACTCCCACTCAACACGACATCTGAATACGGCACCGTGCTCAAACACGTAATCCACCTCACCTGTGGCTCAGGCACAGCCCTCTTCCCCTCCTCGACCTCCGCACTCGCCTCATCACTTGCCATTTGTTCCTCAACCCCATGCGCGGCACTAACCGTGTGTATCGGCTTCTTTTTATGAATTGTCCACAGGCAAATGCTGCCATTGTCTCCGCCGGTAACGAACATCTCGTCATCGATCATAGCCACACGGTCCATACTGCCCTCCATAGTTTTGCCCTTAGACTTTGAGCCACCGCCACCTCGATACACAAGTTGGGTTTCTTCAGCTACTTTCCATAACCTCGCTGTTCGGTCGCGTGCCCCGACACTGATGCAGCGTTCTTGGGCTAGAGCTGCGATGTCGACTACTTCGTCTTGGTGGCCGAAGAGCGTCTCTACGTATGCGAGTTCGTCAAGACTCCATACTTTTACTGTTCTATCTTTGGAGCTGGAATATAACTGGTTGGTGCCGCGGCGGAAGGCGAGGCCGGTGACGGAGTCGCGATGTTGGGTGAAAACGCGGAGAGGTTTGAGGGTGGAGGCATCCCAGACGATGATTTTGCGGTCTTTCCCGCCTGTGACGACTAATTTGCCATCTTCTGAACATGCTACTGTGAGGATGATGTCGGTGTGTCCCTGATACGAATTATCCTTGCTCTTCTTCTTGTCTCCTCTGACACTGAGAACTCGTTCTGGTCGTCGTTTTGGCGGAGGTGGTGGTTTCTTGTTTTTCTTCCCTTTTTTCGGTAGCCATTGGTCTTTAGGCAAGTCTTGTATCCTCCATTTCACAAGCCATAAATCCTTGGACACTGTATACGCATACGGCGCACAACTCGCAATCCCCGTAATACTCTCGGCATTGCTCTTAAACCAGCTATGACTTGCGCCTCCAAACTCCAACTGTGATGCCAAGTGACGGTACATGCGGCCCTTGGACTCAGCGACATCTTCTTGTAAACGCTCGGCGATTAGCTCTCGGTCGATCTCTTCGGCGTCAAATCCGTGCGAATCGACATTAACTTCGGTGCGGACGTTATCGAGGTAGCGCTCAGCAAGACGCAGACGACGCTCCGCTGCTGTTTCTTCCTCCCCATCGTCTCCTCCCGAACTACTTCCTTGTGAGCCTTCCTCGTCGTCAAAGCCGCCAAATTCCTCTCCATTGCTGTCGTCGTCGCTGCCAGATATAGATTCGTCTCTTTGGGGTTTTCGCGGAGCGGGCTTCTCGACCCGAGAAGGCTTTGATGCGACTCGTTTTTTAGAAATTTGTGAATCCTCTGTGCGTTTTCTCTTCTTCTGAGCAGAGGGGATTGCGAAAAAGGAAGACATGACTGTGGTGTTGTGGAGTTATACAAGTTGGAGTGGGACTTTTTTCTATTCTTCAAAAAATTAAAAAGTTCTGCCAAAACTTCAAAAGAGCATTTGCGGGCGGGCGGTGAAGGTCTGGCACGTGATTATTGACAGGGGTTATTTGAGGCAGCTGCGACTCCACGCGTTGAATAGTACAAGAGCTTGAACTTTAAGAGCTACCAACATCCAAAGCTCAACATAACCCTCAAACAACACCGCAATCATGTAAGTAACAATAGCTGCACAAGCTGGAGATGAGGCGTGCTAATGTTTATGGGATTGTAGGGAGGTATTACTGGGTATCACCGGCAAGGACTTCACTCTCATCGCAGCCTCGAAAGCTGCTATGCGAGGAGCTACTGTCTTGAAGGCACAGACGACAAGACGAGAGAGTTGAACAAGCATACTCTGATGGCGTTCTCGGGAGAAGCTGGAGACACAAGTATATCCCATTTTCTCCTGCTGCCTCCAACTTGAACGCTGATATTGGTTTGAATAGTCCAATTCGCAGAATACATCCAAGCAAATGCCGCCCTCTACTCCATGCGCAACGACATCCATCTCTCCCCCTCCGCAATCGCCCACTTCGTCCGCGGCGAACTCGCCTCCTCTCTCCGCTCCCGCAAACCTTACAACGTCAACCTTCTCCTCGGCGGCGTTGATCCCATCACCGGCAAGCCTTCGCTGTACTGGCTGGATTACCTAGCGTCGCTCGCCCCACTACCATACGCTGCCCATGGATACGCGCAATATTACTGCTTGAGTATTCTGGATAAGCATCATCACCCGGATATTGATTTTGAACAAGGAATGAAGATTCTGAGGATGTGCACGGATGAGTTGAAGAGGAGATTGCCGATTGATTTCAAGGGCATGTTGGTGAAGGTTGTGACGAAGGATGGAGTTAAGGACGTGGAGTTTGCGGACGATTCGAAGGTTGCTTGTCCGTAGGGGAAGATACCAGCTTTTGGTGGAAAGATATGACCTGGGTGTATTATAGCATGGCATCAAGAATGGCGAACTTGGTTTGCTTTTATGAAAGGGTATCTGGTGCTCTTGCTGCGTTATACGCCATGTGAGCAAGGAACGAACATGGGTCGTAGGCCTTGTTACTACTTTGACTGTATTTGCTGGACAGATGGAGCTGTTGCTGCATCCAAGGAAGGTTAATAGCTTTGCCCTACACCGAATATTGACCTTTACAGTTTTCTTTCATCCTGGAACCCTTTATACAAGCAGAGCGATTTCAGACAACACGACGTCTAGATCGCTACCGTCCAACTGATCAGTACAACTGTTGAACTACCTAAAACCCCGTACAAAAGTCCCCTTTTGGCTCCTCTATTTTCAACTCTAACTTACTTGCGCAGTGAATTTCGAGATCTATATCTATAAAATAATCAAATGCCGCAGACTAGTGGATATCCAATAATCATGCCTGGTACTATTTATATAAACCTAAGCTAAGACTAAAGGGTTCATGTTGACTAAGGTAGGCAATACGGAGTATATCGCCCCCGAAGTGAATAGTCGCTAGGGCTCAAAGCAGCTTAGCGCATATCTGGGGAAGGTTTTTTCCTACATGGTCGCCTCCAGAAAAAAGTTGATCTCTTACTCCTTCTCCTTCTCCTTCCACAACTCCTGAACATCCTGTTCTACACCACAACTCCATCAACACCCTCCATCCTCCATCCACCCCTCTCCCCTCAGTTCTTTTTTTCCTTTGAAAGCCGTTGGTTCTTTCGGAGGATTTCAGTACTGCTGCTTAGAAAATTACGATACAATACATACGATACTACATACGAAAATACATACACGAAAGAGCGGAAGCACATACTCCTCTTCTTTTCTGTTCTTCATAATCGGTTCGATCGCGTCTCGGTTAATAGATCTCCTCGCCTTTCCACGGTCTCTATTAGATCCCGCAGAGCTTCCAAGAGATTCAGAACGGCCTCACACACATTCGTCGTATAAGGCGGACCTTAATATCAGCGTCAACACTCGACTGAAACTGCAAATTCACTTCCGAGAATTCACGATCAGCTACCCAACATGGCTGACAACTTGAACATGAACGGCCTCAACCTTAACGGTGGAGAGCGCCAGTCCTACATCCCTCCCCATATGCGAGGCAAAATGGGTGGTGCTGGCCAAGGACCCCCACCAGAAGGGCCGCCCATGAATGGAGGCATCAACGGTAGCGCATGGGCTCCACCACCAGCTGCGTAAGTAGGATGTTCTTCATTTTTGTTCTTCAGATTCACTGGCTTATCATAGCTCTTCAACCTGATGACATGCTAACGTATTATGAACAAGCAGAAACGGCTATGGCGCTGGTCCCCGTCCCGGAAACTGGGCCAACGCTCCCAACTTCACTCCTGGCGCTCCAGGTGCCGATCCAGTTCCCGGTGATGCTCCTCCCCCAGCAGCAGCTCGTCCTTCATGGGACTCTGTTCCGCAAGGTGGCTTTAACCGGAATGCTTACGGAAACCCGTCGTCCGGCGGTGGCGGTGGTTCAGCTCCTCGCGGAGGTGGCGACGGCAGATGGGCTGATGGAAAGCACATTCCTGGACCTGTCAACCTACGTGTCGAGCGTGAGCTGTTTGGTATACCCGATGACCCAAGCAAGCAACAGACCGGTATCAACTTCGAGAAATATGACGACATCCCAGTCGAGGCTTCAGGTCAAAATGTCCCCGAGCCTACTACCAAGTTCACCAACCCTCCTCTGGACGACCATCTGCTCAAGAACATCGAGCTTGCCCATTACAAGGTCCCAACACCAGTCCAGAAATATTCGATTCCTATTGTCATGGGTGGCCGAGATTTGATGGCTTGTGCTCAGACTGGTTCCGGAAAGACTGGTGGTTTCTTATTCCCCATCCTCTCCCAGGCTTTCATCAATGGCCCATCTGCTGCCCCAGCTGGAGCCAGCGGCAACTTTGGACGTCAACGCAAGGCATACCCAACATCCTTGATCCTTGCTCCTACGCGTGAGCTTGTCTCTCAGATCTACGAGGAGTCCCGCAAATTCGCTTACCGATCATGGGTTCGTCCCTGTGTCGTCTACGGAGGCGCGGATATCGGATCCCAACTCCGTCAAATCGAGCGTATGTATTTCTAGTTTCTTTTGTCCTTTCCCCCCAAAACCCCTATCCGCTGGATGGACCTTCCCTCAGGTGCTCCTGCTCAATCGGGCGGGTCGACCTACGGTCTTTCCGCCTGGATGCTTCCCTCACCCCGGATGGTTCCTACCCTCTGGACAACCTTCCATGGTTCGTATCCTCGAAATGTGCATCTTCCGAAATCAACACCACCACGCCTTCGACACCAGCACTTCGTCAACGCCAGCATTTCAACGCGAACAGCAATCCGGAGCCTGAAGCATCAGAACTGCTAGCATATCAGTCAATTGTGTGCGCATTAACGGTTGTTGCTGACCTCGGAGTGATCAAAAAGGTAAGATCTACCCTCTCTTCCAAAGTGATACTTTTCCTTCGAATCGGCAGTGCCGATTCGGACGGCGTCCATTTCCTGTGTCTCCTACAGCAATCAAGAAAGGCGTTAGACTCTCTGAGGGTTTAAATACACAGAATCGAGGCGTCGATTCCTGCCTTGACTAACAGTCAATAAGGCTGGCATCGTGGTCTACGATCAACACCAAAGTACTCTTGAACTTAGGCTAATCGATTTCAGATCCTCTCTATCATAGCCACGATGGACCTTCCCGAGACAGATGACATCTCGGTCTTCTTCCTATTGCTAGCCTGGGCCTGTCTGTCTCTCACCGATCGTGCTCTCAAGAATCTCGAGCTCGACTCTGCATTTCCTATGCAGAGTGCAATGGCGAACCTCATGCTTCGAATCCCACTCACATTCGCTCCTGGCCTGCTGCAGATATTTCGCTCTGCCACTCCTCCAACGATCTCATACTTCAAGACTCTTCCACTGTCCCTTGATAAGCTCTGGGCCGTCTACCTCTTGGTGCTCGAGCATGAAGATCCTGCTCGTCTCCCTAGAATCTACATTGGCAGTGGTACAGAGGTCGAATATGGCATTCGTTGCAGAATGAACCAGTATAAGAGAAGAGTACAAACGGGGTCCGCCAATTCTGCAATTCCTCACTATGTCGAGACGTCCCTGCAAGAAGGCTATATCATTGCTCACAAGTGCCTCCTGTGCTGGACAGCATTACCAAAGGATTCAGATGTCTTTGAACTTCGCTGCCTCTTCCTCATACTTGAGTCTGTCTTAGCTCTCTGCTTCTGGGCTATGAAGACTCGCACGAAGGACCATTACATGCCTCTGCTCTGTCCCTGGCCTCGCGAGAGTTTTACCTATGATGGCTGTTGCAATCATTTCTCCATCAACGAAGGAATTAGAGCTCACCGCGAAGACGCTACACCCGAAGAGATCAACCGTCTTGCTGCCGAGAGAAAGCTTGCCTCCACTGCTAGACGCGAAGCAAACAGAAAACCAGGTGCCAAAGCTATCACAACAAAGGCGGTTGCAGACAAGAACTTAGCAGAGCAAAGGTTCAAATGCGTTCCTTGCGATCAAACCTTTACCTCTCAAGCGAAGCTGTCAGCTCACCTGCTGATTCCTCGACACATCAAAAAGGTCCATGAGCAGGCCACTGGCATTGTCAAACCGTTGAAAGGCAAAGGTGGTTCTCAAAGAGCTGTGGCGAATAAGACGCATTGGTGCGAACTCTGCAAACATGCTGCCTGTTCTGCCACAAGGCTTGAAATCCATCTCAAAGGTCGCCCTCATGCCAAGAAGCTCAGAGACTTGGCGTCGAGCTCTAAGCTCGACTAATTATCAATTCTGACGCTCTTTTTGGACGGCGTCCGACTCTAAGCTATTCGAATTTTACTGCCGGACCCTTTGGACTATTTCTTTCTGTCACAAGACCATCATCACTTTTCAAACAGCTCCAATTCATTTACTAATCATTCATTCTTTAGGAGGATGTGATCTTCTCGTCGCTACCCCAGGCCGTCTTGTCGATTTAATTGAGCGTGGCCGCATCTCCCTGTGCAACATCAAGTATTTGGTCCTCGATGAGGCTGATCGTATGTTGGACATGGGTTTCGAGCCTCAAATCCGAAGAATTGTTGAGGGTGAAGATATGCCTGGTGTTCAAAACCGCCAGACTCTCATGTTTTCAGCCACTTTCCCCCGCGACATCCAGATGTTGGCCAGAGATTTCTTGAAGGACTACGTCTTCTTGTCTGTTGGTCGTGTTGGTTCCACCTCCGAGAACATTACTCAGAAGGTTGAATACGTGGAAGACATGGACAAGCGCTCTGTACTTTTGGATATCCTCCACACTCACGGAGCTGGTCTTACCCTTATATTCGTTGAGACCAAGCGTATGGCCGACTCCCTTTCGGACTTTTTGATCAACCAGAACTTCCCCGCCACCTCCATCCACGGTGACCGCACTCAGCGTGAGCGTGAACGAGGTATGTTTTTGCTCCCCTTCTCAGAGACTCTTGCTAACATGTTCCAGCATTAGAAATGTTTAGGAATGGAAGATGCCCAATCCTTGTGGCCACTGCTGTTGCAGCTCGAGGTGAGTATTTTTATACAAACAAGCAATTTTCTCTCTATGGGGCCTGTTTCAGGAGCCAATATCTTCTGTGTTTTACAGCCTTCTCCACAGAAGTCCATTGGACAAAAGCGGAACTCACCATGGTTCACTTAATGTCCCACGCCGCGTGGCACATTATAAAGTGGTGCCGCTTTTTCCTATCCGCCGCGCAAGTAGCGACTTTTTGTGGACAAGGCCATAAAACACTATAGGAGATATGCAAGCTCCCAAGACAGCTCTTAGCTCCTAGGCTCTACCATTTCTATGTTTCAAATAACTTCAATTCATGTACTATGCTAACAGACTTTACGCTGTCCAGGACTTGACATCCCGAATGTCCGTGATTATAGGCTCCCAAATCCCTCTTGAAGAGAATATTACTGACTCCCCATTTGTCTAGGTCACCCACGTCGTCAACTACGATCTTCCAACAGATATCGATGACTATGTTCATCGTATCGGTCGTACCGGTCGTGCCGGAAACACAGGTATCTCTACTGCATTCTTCAATCGTGGTAACAGAGGTGTCGTCCGTGACCTGCTTGAGCTCTTGAAGGAAGCCAACCAGGAGGTTCCTGCTTTCCTCGAGAATATTGCTCGTGAGGGCGCTGGATTCGGAGGTGGTGGTGGCCGAGGTGGTGGTCGCTCTGGAGGACGAGGCCGCGGAGGTGCAGCCAACCGTGATTTCCGTAAATTCGGCGGCGGTGGAGGTGGAGCTGGCGGCGGTGGATTCGGCGGCGGATATGGCGGACCCCCACCCCAATCATACGGAGGAGGAGGTGGTGGTTTTGGAGGTGCTCCCCCTGCACCTGCTTATGGAGGTGCTCCTTCATATGGCGGCGGTGGATACTCCGGCGGCGGCGGCGGTGGAAGCTATGGTAAGTTTATTTCTCTACTCTCTTTCTACTCTCAGTATTGATATTTAAATAGGCAACCCATCCGGTGGTGGTGGTCAATCATGGTGGTAGATGTTCCACCTGATGGCCCCTTTGTTCCTTCTCCGATACTACTTCGACTGCGGCTCAATACACTAGATCTGGGACAAAGGCGTCAAGCGGATATCGACAGCTTTCTGTGGATACGACTTCATTTTTTGCGTCTTTCAATTACTTGCGACTTCTCGATAATTTGCGTTCCATTTGCGACTTCTGATTTTCTTATGGTGGCATCATCACGACTTTAGCCGGCTCCTCGCCCTCTGCATAGAGGGAGCTGGCTTCACGTTGTGGTTCGACCATCGAACGGCATACGAATAGATAGCATTGTCTTTTGTTTCCTGGCTGTCCCCCTTACATCTCGATCTCGATACCCAAATAGATGCTGATCACGGGCGATCAGGCAGCATGAGATTGCCAACTTGCGGCGTACCGGCATGATGAATGCTTTTTTACCTGGGAATTTGGGAAGAGAAAAATTACCTGGGTTGAACGGAACGCATTATGACGGTCATGTTCTTTCGAAAAATCTTTTCCGACTCGAAGAGGGTTGATGGATGGATGGTTCCCACAATTAGAAGATCTTGCTTTCATGCATTTCCTGTTTTTTTTCTGATTTGCGCTCATAGACAAAAGTGGATGGAAATCTCTCGCGGAGTTCGCCGGCATGGAATCACATCATGCTAAGCGGGGAATTTTACGGGACGATTTTTGATAGGCTTTGTTTTCTCCTTGTTTTCACATCATCTGCGTTTGGCGAAGGCATACCTCTTTTTATAGAAGGAGGGTGATGCTTGAACGCTCAAACGCTGATGGCATACGGAAGTGCTCCTGCCCATTCAGGCAAGAGGCATATCGATTATAGCATGGCTGGCATAACGAAAAGACTGCAATGACATGTTTCGTGGTGGAAATGATATGGGGAAATAGTGGGATGACCATCAAACATTCCTGAATACAAAGCTGCTCCACAAGACTCACGTTCTTATAATGTGACTTTGAATGTGACTTGTATGTATGCAGTGCGTTGGCTTCTGGAGGTAATCGAGGGAGACAACATCCAGTTACTTGAGTAGGTTTCGCGAAACTGACCTCAACCCTTGTCTTGTATTTGCCTCACTTCAAGCAGCCCTAGTAGCCTGCTGAACCTCTCCATGCCGAGAAGCTCTCAATCGGGTGTCCAGGTTACCGAGTTGCTCAATCTCAATATCACGTTTCAATTGCTAGATCACCGCCTGGCCAAAGCAACACACCGCGCCATCCATTTGAATACCGTATCTCTGAACAAAAAGAAGTGACAAGCCTGCTAAGAACTACCTTCGCTCTCCATATCAGCAGCAGCTACGAATTCTAACTCAGTACTAACGCCATGTTCAAGTAGCACGTCTACGACTGCTTCATGCCCGCCCTATGGGGGCAGCAGCAGCCTCCTCGATAGGGTGACCATGTTGTTCAATCTCAATCTCAACCTCAACTCCTTTGGTGATTTACGGCCTTCTTCACAAAACCCCTAAACTCTTTACTCTGTATGTTGGATAGAAAAAGCGGCGAATCGTTATAGTGGCAAGGGGAATAGACCGGGTACGAAGATTCTTACTTTTGCTGGATAAGCGGTTGGTCGCTGGATATGTTTGCTGGCTTGGAAGCTTTCGGGGAGGTAAAGTGGGTGGAGGAGAGGTGGGATGATGGGAGGTATATTTGTCTCTGGGGCTTGGTGGAGAAGAGCTGGGAGAGAGGTGGGGTATGTGTGTCTTTGGGGCGTTGAAGGTCTGTTAACGTTTATCTTTTTGGGGTTTTATAAGCATGTACGCCATGTAGTGTACGGAGTAGAGGTATAACAACGTAAACCTTTGACTCTTGGACTACAAGTCTCGATTCCCACTTGAAGTCATTAACACCGAGATCGTCGAAGTAAGTGTGGTAATATTGAAAAGCTACCTATGTATGCTTTCAAATAACTGGCTATCTTAAACCTAGTCAGAAGAGGAACTTAGAACAAAATCAAGCTGAACGAATATAACAGAACAACACGACGTTAAGACTTCGATACTTGAAACTTATCAATGATACAAATATGAACAGGACCACGAGGTCAACAAGAACTTGCACTAACACTTTCCGATAGCGCTGATGTCCGAGAAGTGGTACAGTACTTTGCTTCGGGAAGTTACGTTACCCCACGAAGCGGAAAGATTTGGACTCAGCAGGCATATCTCATTCATCGTGAGATAAGCCAGACAAAGAGCAAGATCTAGGCTACACGAGTTATCGACGCCAAAAACCCCGATCCCGTTCCCCAGGAGTGGGATAGCTAGTGCTCGATTCTCCGATATGTCGAGATATTAGAACCTGTGTGATGTCGGGAAAAAGACAGCGGAAAAGGTTCGCGCTCGATTTGTCAAGTAGTGGATCTTTGGCGTGTCCCAGACTCCCAGCAGACGCAGGTCCGTTTCTTTCGCCTTATGATAATGAGGGGTAAAGAGGCGGACCAGCCAGAGAACGCAGGATGGATGTGGTGTCTAGGCGGTTTACCGTGTCATGCATGTGTTCCTAGGGGTTCCTTGAGGATGTGAAGGGAGGGGAGGATTTAAGCTTTGCCAAGCCTCAGGGCAAGTGCGAGGTGCGAGGGGGAATTCCAACTCCTCGGGTGAGATCCGAAGAGACCCTTATTTACCCCATCCCATCTATGACCGCCCAACGAATCTTCACATTAATACTCCGTAGAAACACCACCACTTTCTCTGATGCAGTGCTCCCCTTATCTACACGTACAGTAGACATTCATTGAGGTAATTTTCCTGGATTTCTCCGCGTAACCGGCCTCGCGCGATTTAACCCTTTATTATTACCCCGGCGTCGCACAAAAGAAAAATCCTGCAGGGTGGCTCAGTTAGTCGCTGTCGGTCGTGCCCGGACTAGGCCCTTGTTCTAGTAGCACGGGGTAATAATAGGCGCCACAAATCACGACACTGCTCTAGCCCATACCAGACCAGACCCATGCGGAATGTTGAGGATTGCCGTGGGTAATAAAGAAAATGGGTCCCCGATCCGATCCCATTTATAGAATCGGTGGTTCCCCTCTATTGATCATGATTGATTTCTTGATTGAATTGGGATGACTGATGTTTTTCCCTGTGCCACCGTGACAAGAGTGAGCAGCTGGACAGTCACACTTTTGCTACCAGACCTGCTTAAACACCCCATCTCTTCGCTTTCCAACCGGAAGATTTCTAGACAACATGGAGAAAACAGCATTGGAAAGGAAGGAGATTGAGCCCCAGGTCACAGTAGTTGATATAGAAGAAGGCGTCCCCAGATCCCAAAAGTGCAAGACTCGGGTGCGGCGCTTTGGCTCAGTACTGCGGAGGTCGTTCCAACGTAGTAATAAGTCCGAAGCATCACCATGGCCAAAGCTTGTCAGAAGAATACTGTATCTTCTGACAGTTACACTGTGTCTTGCTACAATCGGATACGTGTAAGTACATTCACTCCATACTTTTGCATCGGCATGGCTCATACCTCAATAGCATATACCACGCTCTCCTCTTTACCCTCATCCGCCGCATCACTCCACCAGCACCTCCAACCAACGGGCTGACCAAGATCGTCAATTCTTGGGTAGAGCCAGGAACTTCCACACCAGCGCCCCCATCATGGCTTCCACAGTTAAGCCGGGATGTTCAACCCAAAGCCATCCACTCCCATAATGACTACTGGCGCCAGGTTCCTCTCTTTGATGCCCTAGCTTTGGGCATCACGGGCGTAGAAGCCGACTGCCACCTCGTCAATGGTGAGCTCTTTGTTGGACACAAGGCCACCGACTTGCGCAATAGCCGAACTTTTCGTTCCCTGTACCTCGATCCATTGACTTCCATCTTGACGAACCAGAACGCTGCCAATGATATTGCTTCAAGTTCTGCCATCAATGGCGTCTGGGATGTTAACAACACCCAAGGCATCGTCTTGATGACGGACTTGAAAACCGAAGGTTTCGCAACTTTGGCTGCAGTGCAGAAACAGCTCGAACCCCTGCGTCAGAAAGGGTGGCTCACGTACTGGAATGGGACGGCGATTGTACCAGGTCCAATCACACATGTGGGGACAGGAAATACACCCTTTGCAGCAGTCCTCAACTCCAACTACTCAAATTCCACCTACCGCTCTGTCTTTTTCGATGCGCCACTGGACAAACTGTCATCAAATTTGTACAATGCTTCGAATTCGTACTATTCCAGTGTTTCCATAAACAAGGTGTTCTCTGGGAAGCGAAAAATTGCCCGCGACGGGCTTTCAAAGACTCAGCTGGCGACTGTTAAATCTCAGATCGAGAAAGCTAGTAGTCTGGGCTTGGTGTCTAGGTATTGGGATCTTCCTGCTTGGCCTGTGGACAAGCGTATGAAGGTTTGGGAACAGCTTGAGAATTTGGGCATCGGAATGTTGAACGTGGATGCGATCGACGAGGCTACGAGATGGAATTGGAAATGGTGCCATGTTTTGGGATTGACTTTGTGCTAGAATTCGAGAGCATTGGATGGTGCATGTTATACCCAGATTTAGATCGGTGTTTAGGCGTTGGACTTTGCATGGGTTATGGCTGTATGAATTGATGAGGCGCGTGGGTATTTGGTCCCAAAATGACAGATGAACCTTTATTTCAATCTGTGCGTTCTTTTCAGTCCTTTTAACAGCAATTTCAAGGTGATGCCATTCAATGTCTTCTGATCACAGATCTCCAAAGATCCTCTTCTCAAGCTCTTCACTCTCGGTGCCCAGCTGATCGATATTCTCCCTACTTAGGAGACCCTGCTCGGAAATATAGTGGTCGATGTACTTCGCTGGCACCCATTCAAAGTACGCATTCTTCACCTTCACATTATATCCCTGCTTCTGGTTCTTCTCGAATGCGACGACGGCAGAGGTAGGCCAGGCATCCATCACCTCGGCTTCATCATTGTACTCGACCTTCAAATGTCCAGCGTCAAAACCAGACCCCGTGATCTTGTCGGTTTCAAACAAGGCAACAACAATGCACTTCGGATTCAAGGTTTTGGCTACGACCGCGGCGGTAAGACTTCCAATTTTGTTGCTCACATCCCCGTTTGGAATGACCTTGTCTCCGCCGAAGATGAGGTAGTCCGCATCCGTGACAACAGTGGCAACGCTCGCGTCTGAAATTATCTCGACCTCGAGGTGGGTGTTTGCTCCTGATTGCGAGTCAAGTGACTTCAAGAGAGTGTTGACAAAGGTGACGCCCTCAAACTTGGGACGTGATTCGAGGACAGAGATCTTGACAGATAGATTCTGCAAGGCCAGCCTCTTGACCACTGTAGCCAGACTTTGAGTGATGGTCCCGGAAGAGGATAAAGTTACTATTTTAGTAACCGCTCCATTGGCATGTCGGCTCTCCACGAATTCGGCGAACTGAACAGCGAGACCTTTGAGACTCTGTTTCTTTGCTTCAATCGTCGCCTCGATGGCCGCTTCCGTACCACTTCTAAAAAGCGGCAATAGGACGCCACCAATACCCTCAGGCGAGGTAAGAAACATATGTCTTATGTTTTCCAGAGTCCTGAACAAAACCGCTTCGATAGCAGCGCCCATACTCGGTCGCCCATTCTTCGCTAGGTGCCAAGCTCGCCACCTCAGCTCTTCCCAGAACTCTTTGGATGTACTGAGGCTGGCAAGCTCCCCGCTTTGGACGGTCTTCAACAGAAGCTCGAGTGCTTTCAATGCGAGAGCCTTAGCCCCGGATTCATGATCATCCCGTAAGACGGCCACATCCTTCTCAGTCTCCGAACTGACCAAAATTCTCGACAACCCGATCTCCAACTGCGGAACATGGTCCATAGAATCTAACTCTTCTGGCTTGACGAAATGGTATTCCGTGTGCTCCCAGTCGAATTTGATGGGTTTGGCACCATCTCTCAACTGCCAGGCAAAGGGGTGGATGGTCCATTCGGTCTTGAGCGCTTCATCAACCAGGCTGAATGGTTTCCCTTTTCTTAGAAGGAAGATGTCGGCATCGGACAAAGTGGTCTCTTCTAGGATTTCTCGCTTTGCTGCATCTTCTGGACTGGTGTCCGTAGGGTCGATTGAGCCTGAGCAGACGGCCCATTTGCCACTGATGTCAGGTGACTGTCAGTACTACTCGAATCTTCAATGGGAAGTATTGGACAAAACAGGATTGATATGACCTACGCATATGTAGAAACCTGTTGGCTTCGTTTAAAGAGAGCGAAGGTGAATCCCGATGGGGATTCTGGAGGAGTGCAAATGAACGAAGATACGACTGCTCGTTGCCGTAAATGAGATGCCATACTGAGATGGAATCTTCGCGCGTGGCTCACATTGATGAAGGATATCAGTGGTTTTAGAGAACGGAGGCGACGCATAAGGAATGATTTGATGATCGGATGTTTGGGCGTCATCCACAAATGAACATCTGATGTTGAAGCGTTAGGTGATCACATGATTGAGTTGTCTTGGCAATATTATGTAAGCTATCCCCCTTTCCTGCCTTCCAGGTGCTGCCTTTGATATTCTCTCCTCCCGCTTTATTTTTCGAAACTTGATTTTTGTGAATATGGTTATTGGCATCTAAAGAAGCTGTCTACTCATAGTAATAAACTATAACCGGGACAGATTTCTATAAACCAATAGAAAAAATGCCTGAAAGACAAACTTCCTGGTCCAAGCTATGATTATATTACCTTTAATTTTTACTAGGTGGTGGCTCTGCACTTACTTATTACTAAATATGTTAATCTGCCCTAGAAAATACTCCGAGTTACACGTTATACCTGTTACAATCACTGAATTTGTTTGATTCTTGGGTCCTACGACTATCCGCCGTTACTTAGTTACCTTTTTCGCGGCACTAAGTTTAATGGCGTACGTTAGAAACATTATTAAAAAAAATGTCAAAATTAACCTTAAACGGTGTCTAACAAATTTTTGACAGGATGTGTTTAAAGGTTCGGCTGAATGTGAAGTTGAGATTTGGATTTGACAAAGACGCACAACTTTCAAACACCGACATCTTGAGGCCATAGGCTTCATCTTCTATTCTCACCATGCCTTCTGCTTTTGGAATAATACTGGATGATCCCAGGGTTGGAGCAGTACATTACCCCGGCGATAGAATCGGAGGACATGTCCGTCTGATTGGACCTTTCCCGAACGATCTTGGGGTTTGCATCACGATTGAATTTCGAGGGATAAGTTATACATCCAGCGCCTTTAAACCTCACGGGGACTTTGCAGCACTGTGCAGCATCAAAGGAGTTCTTGCAAAGGGGGGTTGCCCTCTGCGCAGCGATCAGTACCTCTCAATACGGTTTGAATTCGTGGTCCCGAAATATGCACACAACCGGAGCAAATATGCGAGCTTGAAAAGCTGGGATTCCTCAACACATCTGTTACCACCGACTTGGAGTTCTAGCAATACTGCTTCCTCCGATTTCATTAGGTATGAAATCGTAGCAAAAGTCGAACATACATTTTCTCCTTCTCCCATTCGTTGGGGGGGAAAGGTAATGGAAGCTGGTATACCAATCTGTTTCCGGAGAAGCACCCCGACGACCAGTCATCCACCACGAGTCATCGATGAATTCGTGGATATCACCATGCCACGACTGAAGAATCGAACCAGGAGCCCCGGTATGCAGTTCTCACTTTCAAGCATCTTCAGAAGGTCTCCGGCAAACACCAATCCCAGAGAGTATGCCAAACTACAACTTCATGTACCTACAGAAATCAGAATTGGCAAGCCGCAAAGACTATTCTTGGAACTGGCCGATGAGGGCGAGATTGGGTTCACCAATGCAATGCCGCAGATCAGACTTCTGAGCATAGAACACCGAATCCAGTCTATGCTTTGGGTTCGAACACGAGACACCCCAGAATCAAGCCACGAGACTTCTGAGGATTCGGACCTTGTCAGCGGCCTGGAACGTCGTTTTACTCCGATCTCGACTCGAAGATTCGGAGCAAATATGATGGGACGGGTATTGAAAGAAGGGTGGTTATTGGATCTGGGAAAAGCAATGGGCAATTTGGTGTTGGATGCGAGACTGGCACCTAGCTTTGAGTCTTATTCAATGAGCTTGAGGTACAATTCAAAGACGACTGTGAGGGTTGAAGTTCGCGGAAAGGAGCAGAAACTCGTATTCAAGCTTTCTGACATAACAGTTTTGTAGATAAAAATTGTCTCTCATCGCTAATATCGCAGAAAAAGAGAAATCAATACAACCACTGCAATATCTCAAAGATATAGAAGTTAAGAGTGGCACTATTAATATTCTCGGAGCCAGTGAAATGAAAAATGAATCAAAATCATTAAATTCTGGAACACAAATTCCGGGGAAACTGTCCCCTAGACACAGGCCGGAATTCTCTTCTTTCTCGAACCCCCTCCAGAACTTTCAAACCCCTGTATCTGTTTGACAAGCAAAGACAATACTGGGCTTTTGAAAGCATTTCGTCACGTTCTCATCCACAAAGTATGAATCGTACCGTCATTTCTCCTAGGTGAATTTGTTGATCTCAATCGCAGCAACAGCACTCAACGACGATCCGGTGTCCCATTCGAAACAAGAATCCCCCACTCATCCCCACTATCCTGACAGCTCTGCCCCTCAAAGCACTCTGGCGGATTCGCAATCACCTGCTTCTTATCCTCCTCATTAAACTGCAGATTCCACCGATCCGCCGGGACAGCCTGCCACGTCGGAGTGAATCTATTATCGTCGTCCCAGGTCCAAAACTGGCCGGTCTGCGTCTCATCATCGTTGTCCACGCACGGCCGTATAGTGATAAAGGCATTAGCGGCGTCTGTGCTCTCTAGTGCTAGACAGTCTGTCGAGTTGTTGGAAAGCGGCAGCTTCACGGGATATACGGTTGTGATGTTGTCGCTGTCGGGAATTGGGTAGGCGGAGAGGTAGGTCGAGTTGCAGGGAGTGATGTCTGCGTGTATTTTCGTGACGTTGGTGCCGGGGTAGACGGCAAGGAGGTCGGTGTTACCGCTTGTTTCTAGCATGCCGAGCTCACCCTCGAAACTATAATTGGAGGTATAGTACCAAATGTTGCCGTCGCCTTGAACGTGACCGCAGGATATTGACGCGGCACGTGAGAGAGCCGCGAAGGGGAGGAGCGAGGTTAAGAGTGTGGAACGCATTGCTAAAAGGAAAAGGAAATGAGTTAAGTAGGAATAATCGGTTTGAGAATGTTGGTACCACAGGTATTCAGATATCGTGATCACTTCGTAATACGTAGTATGACTTGGTCTTGGTGTTCTGGTTGATGTTGCTTAACATTCAAAGTGGTGATGTGGGGTCGAAGAGCCTCGTTCGCTGACTAAGCTACAGATGGTCATGTGAGCTACGGGAGGTCACATGACTACAAAGGCTCTCACCACAATCCCCATATCCCGACAGAGAAAGAGTGAGATGCGATAGATCCTATACTAGCTTGGAGGTACGCTGTGCAGGGGATCAACAGGACACTGGATATAGACACTTGCGTATCGCTACGTCGAACTCCCTTTTTGAAGCCAGTTTCCTATTCTGAGCAGCTTAAGCGATCCCAAAACAGTTAGGCGAGGGATATGCACCTTACACTCCGCAAGAGGCAACTCCATTTTGTAGCTCGTAGAGATGTATATAATTACATGGATTTAACCTACAGGTTGAAAGCTGGTAACGAGTACAAAAACGAATTGAGTGTTCGCAAAAGTACACCCAGATTTTGACTGGGATAAGTAAGCAAACAGTTGGATAAATCAAAAGAGAGAAATTTGCCACTTAGCAACAAGGCACGTGAAAAATCACACGTTTTCCTCCCTTCAGAGTTGTTCGTCTCCTATGGATAGAAAACATCAATCTAGCAAAGGGTATCATGCATCGCATTCGTGTTCGACATTAGAACCCCTGGCTCTATCGTACATAAATACACATCTCATCCATTATCCTGCTTCAATCATCCATTGCCTTGTCCGTCAAACTAACGCCCACACGTCCGCCATCACTCCCTACACTATTCCTCTTCGACTGATCCACGCTCATGCGCGCAAGACCTACGGGTTTACGACCACGAGCCGCACTAGCAGGCGCCGCTCTGCCCAGACTGTTGCGTTTTTCGACTCCAATTTCACCTAAACTATCATCCATGCCGGGAATGTAGGTAGCACTAGTGCGAGGGGTGTCTGAGGCGCCGTTTGTGATGTTTTGCAGAGGAGCTGCTGCTTCTTTAGTAGGTTCAGCTGTGGTTGGTGTACCCTGCTCGCTCGGGACCTCGAGACTCATTCTCGCTGCCGGCGTTTGTGTTATACCTCTGTTATTCCTCTGATGATCAGAGGAGGTGGGTGAAGCAATGGGAAAGCGAGTCTCTGGCCCACCAGAGCTGCGATCTCTGCGATGGCCGCGAGGAGATGGGGCGGGGCTTGTGGCTCTGCTGCGCCCAGCTGCTGCGATGGCACGAGCACGGGCTTCCATGTTGGCTTTCCTGTTGCTCTCATCGCTGCTGACAGCACGCGGTCGGGTGTCCACACTGATGCTGTGGGTGAGCGAGGATGCGCGCTTAAGTTCGGAGAAGATCGCGACTTTGTGGGCAAAGAGATCCCGAATTAATCGGTATGAGTATTTCTCCTCCATGGTCATTGAGGTCTCTGTCTTGGGGCGGAGAATGCAGGGACCCAAGGTGCTAGCGAGAGCTGCGACATAGGTTTCATCAGCAGACGTCAATTCGATGAGTCTGGTAAAATGGGTCATTAGTGCGTCAAGCGTCGCAATATTAGCAAGACGCAGTTGGCTGAGGGTATTCTGGATCACAGAGATCCGGGCGGAATCGGTAGACTCGGACGCTGGAGTCGAGTAAATGGTTTTCATAATTTCGTAAACATGTGAAGATACTAGGGAATCTATGTCTGGTTAGCTAATCCTTGAAGAGAGACGGGACCAACATACCTGGAAGTTCTAGCAAATACAATTTCAAAACGCTTGCAATGATGGGGATTTCATACGGCTCCAATGTTTCAAGATTAAAAGGCTTTCCGGTATTGAGTGCATCTCGTACCCTGTGGGTCTGGGCTAGTGGCACTTCAACAAGCCAGACGCTCCTACGAGCCTCATCTCCTTCGAGATCAGGGTAGCGGTTATCGAGGAATGTAAGAATTGTGGTGATAATAATAGGGACACGCTTTCTATCAGCACGTGCTCGTGCTTCAAGATCAACACCAAAGGTCTGCTCATCTGCGGAGTTGTAGTAGTTCTCGTAAACTACAACCTTAGGCGCGAACCCACCAGTGCGGTAATTCTCCAGCAGGTATCGGAGGTCTCCATTTGGCTGAACAGTTTCCTGATAGAGCATCATGTTGTCCACGGTGGACTGCAGGCTTGGGATGACGTTGCTGATAGTGCCTGAGAAATCCAGGATAATGGTCTTCATGGCCTTTAGTCTGTCAAGCTCACAGCGCTCGAGGTACTTTAAGTGTTCGATGATAGCTTCTTCCAACTGGCATCGGTACAGATCCAATCTTCGGACTCCGGCCTTGTATCTCTCATCAGCCTCACCTGCCTCCCTCCGAAGACGGTCGCCGGGTGTCTCGTTGGGGTGTTGGTTGTTCAAGGGATTCCATCCTGCCAGATACTCGCTAACGCTACCCACAACAGGAGAATCAATGCTGTCCGTGTTTGAGGCAATTGAGAAGGTACGACCTAGAGCGGCTTTCTTCTCGGGGATGCCAGTCAATTGAAATGATTTTGACTTCCATTGATAGAACATCTTGGAACTGTTAGCAAAGATATTGCCCACACTGCCTGGCTGTCTGAGGAAGCCATGTGTAATCAGATCCTGTCCAATACGCTCGGCATGACTGACGCTGGTTGCACCCATGTACTGCTGGAAGTATTCCACGATGTCTGCACCAGACGTGGTGTTCTGGTATGTGCCGAGAATAGGAACCTTCGTCTCTCCAAGCTTGATTGTCTGCAGAATATGTGTCAGGATCTTCTTGACTTGTTCGGGTTGGTAGATTTCATCGGCGATTTCGATTGGCTCTTCCTCTTCGGCCTCTTTATCCTGAACCTTGATCTCAGGAATCTTTCCTTTCGGACTGGTCTCAGGATCTTGGAAAGCCAGCTTATTCTCCTCCTCGATATCTTCTACCAGCCGGCACTTGTTGAAGTAGTGACTGCGTAGCTTCTTGACTGATTCTGCCTGCTTGTCATGTAGCTTTATCCGAGCTTGCAGGTCGTCTTGGGAATTTTGGATTCGTGATTCATGCGCATCGCACCATCTCGTGAAGGGTGCCACAACGAGGTCTCGGATGCTTTGTGCAATCTTGCGGTGGTTCTTGGCAGCCTCTTCCATCTCTGTCCGCACTCCGTCGTATGCCTATGAGCTGTTAGCGTCTGCCCACCTTGTCGACCGATCATAGTTACTACCTTTCGCACACTTGCTCCGTCGTCGCGGGAGAAGCCACCGGGTATCCTGTCCGTCGCAGGACCAATCTCACCTAGGCGCATTCCATAGACATCTTCTGCCTCAGCTCGCATGCGCGCAATTGTCAGGATCTGTTGATTCTCTGCCACGCCTTGCTGTAGCTTGCCAAAAAGTACGCCGAGTCCTGCGTGAATCGATCAGTACGCATATCTATATAAGTCCCCCGCATTCTGCTAACTTACCTCCAGCATAGTCGCCAGACGACCAGAAAGAATCTGCGAATCCAGGCATGATTGACAGGTATATGTGGCCGTATGTAGGTTCGAGGAGTGATGATGTCGTAGACTCGTGATTTTCGGAATTCGTGAGACACGTAGATCAAGAGGCGTTCGTTATGAGTGACTAGCTGCTGGCTGGTCTTTCTTTGTTGATTCACTCGGTACTCCGGAGTAGCTTTTTTCTCCTTCTCTCCTCTCCTTCCTTCAGCTGGGATCCGTGCAGCTTATTTGGGCCCCTGAGAACAATGGACGATGCGAGAAAAGGGGTATTGAGACGCGCGTAGGTGTATGTAACGTAGACTGCAAGCGCAGAAAAGGAGCGAGGTTTGAAGATGAAGGCATTCACGGTTTGGACATATAAAGGGTTCTTCTTTCTTTGCCAGCAAGGAATTTAGAATTGCAAGGTGACGCGCGACGATCGCTCGTCGCTGCCCTTCCCTTCCCCGTTGGCTGGGGGTCGGCAAAATCTAAAAATACCATAAATAGCTAGCGCGCAAGGTGTCAGAAATTCAGAATACGAGTTACGAGTAATGGAGTAGGCACGTGATGGTATGTATGCTTTACTAATCAAAGAGGGGCGGGCAACTTGCAACGTCTATCTAACCTGACTACCAAGTAAGTGAGTAAGTACTGTATATCTTCATCCTTGGCAAGCATGGGTTATTATTACACAGAAGAGGATCCTCTCTTACCAAGAGATACACGAGCACCAGAGATCCATGGCTCTCGCCCTCAAAGCATCAAGGAGGGCTACGTATCCGCAGAGACTACTAACCAGCTTTCCAATGATGCCGACGAGCTCTATGTTGGCCGACCAAACTACATCAATCATTCCATATTCTTGATCATATTTCTATGCATATTCTCCCTGGGTCTTTGGAGTGTTCCGGACTTCAAAGATATCTTTGGGGACAGAAAGCCCGGACCTCAGACCATAGAGCAGCGGGTCAACAAGATCTTGACTGATACTCCGCTTATTGGTATATCTTCATATTTACAATGTTCTGTATGACTCCAAATCTAATACTTCTTAGATGGTCACAATGATCTAGCAATCTTAATAAGATTTCTACATAATAATCAAATATACGATGAAAACTTCACCAAGCCGTTTGAAGAGGGCGGGATGTATGCTCAGGTGGATTTGCCCCGTTTAAAAGAAGGGAAGAATGGAGGTGCCTTCTGGAGCGCTTTTGTTCCATGCCCTAGCAATGGGTCGGATTTTTCTGATGAGAACTATGCTGAAGGTATTTCCTTACCCTTCTCACGTGTCTCCGACAGTCACGGAATTACTAGAACTAAAACACAATTTCCTCCCTTATTTATCTGCTAATTTTTATCAGCTGTTGCTTTCACTCTCTCCCAAATAGACGTTCTCACCCGTCTCCGTGCCGCCTACCCAGCCCACTTCTCCCTCCCCCCAAACAGCAGCACCGCTCTGTCAGCCTTCAAAGCCGGCCAACTCATCTCCCCCCTCGCAATAGAAGGCCTGCACCAAATCGGCAACTCCATCTCCAACCTCCGACACTACCACTCCCTCGGCGTTCGCTATGCAACACTCACCCACAACTGCCACAACATCTACGCCGACGCCGCCATTGTCGAAGACGCCAATGGGCACTCTGTCGCATCAAAGCCCCTCCACGGAGGTGTAAGCAAGGCGGGCAGAGAGTTGATCCATGAGATGAACCGCATAGGCATGATCGTCGACCTCGCGCACGTAAGCCAAGACACCATGCGGGACGTCCTAGGTGGCTCTCCGGACTGGGACGGTAGTCTCGCGCCGCCTATCTACTCGCACTCGTCCGCCCACGCCATCTGTCCGCACCCGCGCAACGTGCCGGACGATATCTTACAACTTGTGAAAAAGAAGAAGAGTCTCGTGATGGTGAATTTCAGTCCTGACTTTGTTTCTTGTACTGCGAATGATTCGCCGTCTGGAATCCCGGATTTCTATCCCAAGAATTCGACGTTGAAGCAGGTAGTGAGACATATTCGACATATTGGAGAGGAGATCGGGTATGATTTTGTGGGGTTGGGGAGTGATTTTGATGGTATTCCTAGTACGCCCGAGGGGCTGGAGGATGTGAGTAAGTTCCCGGATCTGGTGGCTGAGCTTTTGAAGCAGGGCGTCAGTGATGAGGATGCGGGGAAGATTGTGGGTGGGAATTTGTTGAGGGTTTGGGGGGAGGTGGATAGGGTTGCAGAGAAGTTGCAGAAAAAGGGTGAGAAGCCGTTGGAGGATAAATTACCAAGTTTGTTGCCGGAGGGGTTTGGTGCTTGGAGGGAGTTGTGAGTAAAGATGTATAGCAGCAGATGAATAGGTATGTCAATGAATGATCTTAGTTATGGCTTGGAGTCCAAGTGGAAACCCCATGAGAGTTGTACACTCGAATCCCGGAACATTAGTTCAAGCAATGTCAGAAGTCTTCTTGCGTATATCCAATCTGAAAATTTCGACATAAAATTCTCTCTAGCTATCTACTCAGTCATCTTGCGGATACCTCAACCCATTTATCTTTCGAATACTATCCATAACACTCATCATCCTAAGCGACTCCTTCAAAGGCATAACCATACTCTCCTTCCTTCCACTCCTCAAATCCTCAGCTATCGCGTCTGCTTCAAAATAAAACCCCTTCGCTACACCCTCTTTCGGGAAGTCCACCCTCTTCTCATCCTGGCCCTTCAACCTCAAAACCAAGAATGCCGGGCTACTAGCCGCTCTCCCACCAATAGAAATAGAACCCTTCTCTCCTTCAATACGGCAGAACTCCGTCGCTCCCTGGTATCGATTCGTGCTGGTGAGGATCGCCTGACAACCCACATCCTTATAATTCAAAATCACAGTACTCGTTTCATCCACGCCGTTCTTGATCGTCATGCTACTAGCCATCTCCGGACTCGGAGATGCAGCTGCAATGTGCTGCGGATGGGAGTCTAGAATCAACGCCACCCACGTGAGGGTATAGATTCCAATATCCAGCAGCACTCCTGCACCAAGCGCCGGATCCGCTGTGCGTGCGCTGGCGGGGAGCCTCGAGAAGGGCATGTCCATGGCGAAGTCCACGAAGATGCGACCTAGAGATCCCAAGACCTGGTCTTGATGGAGCAGTTTCTGCAGAGCGGCTACAAGCGGATTGAAGCGTGTCCAGACTCCTATAAGAAAAAAAGAAAGAAGTGTCAGATCAATCATTGCCTGATCACGAAACGTTTATTCTATATTGCACGAGAGGTGTGGGATGAGATTCCAAAACACCGTACCTTCCATGAGGTATACGCCCTTCTCCCTCGCAGCCTCAACCAAGACCTGCGTATCGCGCGCGTTCATCGTCATTGGTTTCTCGCACAGCACATGCTTCCCCGCCGCAATAGCATCCAATGCATTCTGGAGATGGAAGACATGGGGCGTCCCAATATACACAACATCTACCTCGGGATCGCTATACACCCCCGCGTAAGATGCGTACACGGCTGGTTTCTGCGTCGGGCAATGAGACGAGGCGAAGCTCGCGCCTTTATCGATGCTGGACGATCCAATGGCGCGGATCAGGTGCTTTGTGGGTGGGGAGGCTCGCGGGACCATGAGATCGGCTACAAACCAGGAGGAGATGAGACCGCATCCTGAAAAGGGGTTTGTTAGTGCAAGGTGGTTTCAGAATACGGGCTGCTCAAGCATACCAACGATACCCCATCTCAGGGTCGGAACCTCAATTGACCCCATTGTAGAATATGAGGTATCAATGGGTGACCAAATTCCAGTTTCTTTATACCGGATGTCAAAATATGTTACTCCGTACAGGTACAGGAAATTGTGTTAACAGGCAGGATGAAAAATGTACTCAAGGCAAAAGCGACACCGCAAAATTGCTACTTTTTGTATTCAGAGGAGTAAGTACAGCACCACAGTAATATATTATTCTGGGAATGATCCCAAAGGCTAAGAATGGTAAGAGGGGTCCTGCCCCACATTATCCGCATCGGAGCCTCCCGTCTCCCCCACAGTGCATCTTTTTGGGGACTCCGGGACTCCGCGACGCAGGGCGCACATGACGGTGAACTAGTGGACGCTAACTACTGTATTGGCTTAAGACTTCGTACACTTTTGTTTCATCAAATACGTACGAAGCTATGGGTTCAGGCTTCATTATCACCGATACTTGAGAATATTGATGTTTGTTATCATGGGTATGTGTGCATATCAAAGAACGCCTCTTAGAAAAGGGACTACATATTGGACAAGCCACTAGGTCTTTACAATGAATAATAAAGTATGAATCTTCATAAAGTAAAGTGATTCATAAAGTGAACTGGCACCCTGTGAAATGAAGCACGAAGAAGGAAGGACCGACCATTAACCCTATAAAGTGAAGAATTAATCTCTAATTATCGGAGCATACCCCCGACTTTTCTGATAATTACTCCGTACTTCATGAAGATTTATGAATTTTGGTGTGTGCTAGTAAGTCTATTTTAGTAGTGATAACCCCCTAATTTCCGTGGCTTCCGGCCTTCACTTTCCCCCTAACTGGGTATATTTGCTAGATATCTACCTAGCACCTAGGTAATTAAGTATTATTTGATATATTACTCTATATTCTATGCTTTATAGACCTGCTAAAGTAAGCCTATTCCTACTTATACTAAATAATTTAAAGTTTTTAGATTTCCTCTCTACCCCCTATTCCCTTTTAGTCTTAGCCTGCTTCATTTTAGAATCCATAAAGATTTATAAAGTCTTTATAAAGTTTATAATTAGTTTATAAACCTTTGTGAAGAGCTATAATAGTATAAATACAAAGTATAAAGTGAAATAACTATTTATTCTCTTTATTATAGAGACCTACAAGCTACTAATCTTTAACTATAGGTAAGTAAGGTGTTGTAAACTAGCATGTTAACACTTGAAATTTGAGATTTCAAGTCAGATTAGGCTGATATTAATGAGCAGGCCTTTAGTGTGGTATTAGACATTTCATATTTTAGTCTAATCACAAAAGAGTTTGTAAAACCACATTTAACAGCATTTTCGCAAAACACGAATTCGTGGTAATTTCTTTCACTGAATATCATAGACTCATAGTTCATCGGCTGGAGTAACCTAGCCCTCAATCTCTGTTACTTCCCTTTTACTGGCCATATGGTGATCCACGGACTCCAAGACCTTGTCGGGATTCACAATCTTTGCATCCACCCCATCAAACACAATCGCAATTTCCTCAAGACTATAGCCCCTCGTCTCAGGATACGTGAACCAAACTGTGATGCAGATAAAGACCAGGATAACAACATATACAATGTAGTATTTCCAGGCAATGGCGGCAAGCGCAATCGGATTGACGAACAGATTGAAGAAGAGCGCGGCATAGGTTGCTGCGTGGGTGAGGACGAGACCGCGAGATCGAAGCTGGTAAGGCCATATTTCAACGGGGTAGGACGCTATGAGTGGCGTGAAAGCTACGTCGTAGAAGAAATAATAGACGAAGAGCATAGGCACCACAGCAATACCGACACCAGCATGTTTGGTTTCCGCGTAGGTGCCTGCCAAGCCCGTGATGATAATGTAGCAGATGAGCATACCGACAGAGGAGGTGATGAACAAGAATCTCCGGCCTAGTTTGTCGACCAGTCCGGCAGCTGTCACAGCTGCTATGAGGTTGAACACTTGGAGGAAGCCGTTGATGAGTGTCTGATTGGTGGTGGATGCAATTCCAACAGTTTTCAACACGGAAACAAGGTAGTAGGAGACGATGCCAACGCCATTCCACTGTGCGAAGATTCCAAGTGTTAATCCGACGAAAGTTCGATGGCGATTTCCTTTGGTTCGGAGCATGTCCATATAGCTTGCCTGCTCGTGGAACTCTTTCTCGAGCCTCAGAGCCGATTCGATCTCTGCGACCTCAAATGCCACGAGCGCCGAGTTCTCATCCCCACCAGCATGGTGTTTGACCAGGATAGCACGAGCCTCCTCAGTTCGGCCCCGGGCAATGAGGAAACGCGGGGATTCTGGGGCAGCGATAGCGATGCCGACGACAAGGATTGGAATCGCGGATTGTAGGAGAGAAGGGATGCGCCATGCCCAACTACTGGCCATATTCCGCGTACCGAATGTGACCCACGCGGAAAGAGTCGAGCCAACATAGTACAGGGTTTGGAAAATTGATGTGACGATACCACGATGGGTTGGATATGCCGTCTCGCCCACGAGCATGGGTATCGCGCCGAAAAATGCAGAACTCATACCAACGAATAGTCTAGATACAATGAACATTTCTCTGCTTTGTGAGCCTGTTTGTAGACCAGTCCCGAGAAAGATGAGGCAGCAGCCAAGGTAAACGCTGTATTTTCGACCAAATCTCTGTGCGACGATGGACATGAATGGATAGGCTGCAAAGCCGCCAATAGCTTGTGTGGCATTGATGAGTCCGAGGTAAGCTCCTGTTGGATGGTGCATGAATTCTTGCCATGGCTTCAGGGCTTGAAGACCATTCATCATTGAGTTGTCATACTACAAGAGGTTAGCTCCCAAGGCTCCAGCTTGCATCGTGCTTTGGATAGGTCCTACCCCAATTGTGCTCGAGAAGAGCATGCACCCAAGCAGGATGAGGTTGAGCTTCAGCAAATGGGGGGTTTTCCACCACGGTTTGGTCATTACGGGAAGCACCTGTAGAGACGGTGAGCATCAAGTCAACAACCTAGAGAGAATGGAAAGGACTTACGGATGCCAAATCGGCCCCAACGACATTTTTATCTCCAGATACACCCATAATGAAGTTATTGCGTGAAAGAAAGGCGTTGAAAATGTTCTGCAGCCCTGATTATGCTGAACGGTTCTTGATAGACCAGCAATGAGAATCGACTCGGTATCGCCTGATACCCTGAGAAGGGTTTGGGAATGGGAAATGTCGATGACTTATAGGTAGAAAGCCAGTAGCTATGAAGGTTGACATGAGCACCATCGTGGTCCCCGAGAAAAGATCTGTGGGGAAATCCACGTGCCTTTTCCAACAGACAATTTTGTGGGGGTTGGGATTGTGGAGAGCTAGGTCCGCGGGACACCTTCCTGGGGTGCATTTTGCGGGGTGCCTCTCCGCATTGTATTGGTTGAACAGCTCCAACATGCCATCTGGATACGGATTTGGGTCTGAGCTGCGCGCCAAATGCGATATTCCGCGGCGCGACTACCATGCTGATAGTGTGGAGTACATATGTGGAGTCGAGAAAGTTGTTCTTGGTAAAGTGCCCGATACTCCCCGGAGCTACGTACAGTATGCAATTGAGTTGCAGCGCGCTAGGCGCATGCTCGTGACCTGATGACCTTCGTATACGGAGTAGATAGGTTGTTGGGATTTGAGGTTGTAGTGATGACTGACTGTATTGTAGGTTGTTACGTGGCTTCTAGCTACAGATGCAGAGTTTTATGTGGTCTGCTGACTAAGCAATATAAAGTCCAACATAGGTCTTTGAGCTCCAGCCTCTGGTGCCTCAATTAGATTCCAATATCTTACTTAAGTCTAATTTAGTCTGACTAAATAGATAGCATAACAGCTTATCAGTATCACTTCAACGATATAACACGAACTATTTTATCCATAGCTTCTTATTGTAACTCTAAAGTATTTCTCACAGTTCATATCTACATTGCGAACTAAAACCAGGAGCCGTTCGTCGACTCTTTACTTTTCCATTTTAGGAAACCCTGCCTTTATGATCATTCCAAAGATCTCCAAGTCCTTCTTTGCATCAACTGCAGTGGTCTTATGGGCTTTGCCTTCCGTGGCCATTGCATACAGTTCAAAAAGTTCTAATGTATAGGCGTCCTCATAAGTTTTTCTGATCATACTCTCCTTGTATGTACCGTCAACGTTTTCGGAAATGTGGAGCGTGACTGGAAGCCCCTTTACGTAAGGTGTATCGTACTGTACACGAATTGTCTTTTTGGCCGTATATAGCTCGATATGCGCGTCGAATCGTGGAACTTGGTCCATGCCAGATTCGTAAGAAACCGCAAAACCTTCGTATTGAAACAGAACACTGGTTTACGATCAGCCTGTTATAGATGCACAGATAGAAAGACCAACTTACTTCCAGAATGGAAAGTTATATGCCACGCCTTTCACTGAAGTTGGCATACCCAACACCTCTCGCATGGCTGACAAGTCGTGGGTTCCCAGACCACCTAGAATTCGCCAGAAGCGTTTCGATTGGTCCGTTTGCACAACACCACACTCCTCCTCCAAAGCTTGAGTCATGAGTTCTGTACTACGAGTTGTCATATCTTGGGTATCTTCAGGCTTGAAATCAGAGAACTTCTTGGGAAAACACCCGGATTGATCGACAAAGATTGAGTTTGGTCCGATGATATCTGTTCTGTGAGCTTATGTTTATAAATCATAGTGGAACGGGTCTCACCTCGGACTCGAGCGTAGAGTATCTTGTCAACACCCCCAATCTCCTTGATGGCATCCACAAACGCTGCAGCGTAGCGTCTCATATAGCCTACAAAAACTTTGCCTTTTGACTTCTGCTCGGCTGCAATGATTGCATCACCATCGCGAACGTTGATACTGGCAGGCTTTTCCAACATCACGTGTTTATCGTGTTCCAGTGCAATGATAGTATGAGCTGCATGGTATTCGTTGGAGTTGGCAACGAAAACAACATCGACATTTGGAGATGCGCATAACTCCTTTATATCGCGTGTCGTTTCCGGTGTTTTGCCAGCAACCTTTGTTTTGCAATACTGCAGAGCATCGGAAGACACATCGCAGAGATATGTGACTTGAAAGTAATCCGACATATGTCCCAGAGTTGGAATATGTATCGTTTGGCTGACTTCTCCGCATCCAACAATTCCTACGCCCAGGATCTTCTTCGGAGTTGGCCTGGAAGAAGCCATGGTAAAAGAAGTGGGGTGGTGTGGTGTGGTTATATTCGTGAACAAGAAAGATGGTCCAATATAAGAAGAGAGTGGAGTCACCAACTATATGTTTTTCGTGGCGATTGTCTTGGGTTTAAGTATGGAAGGTTGTGTGGTGAGTTGCAAGGAGGATTGATTCATGACAGGTTTCAATGGTTCATTTCACGCGGACAAATAAATACCAGATGAAAAGGAGTCTCTTTTTTTTATTTGGGCTCCTGCATTCCCCGATTGAACTGCCTTTAGATCCATACTTAAATGTGATGGTCATGTGGTTGAAATCCGGCTCCCTGCCACCTGTACAAGTCGCTAAATTTGGTTTCATCAAATACATACTCCGCTACTCCGCGCCGCGCTCCCACCCACCACACTCGCATTGCTGCCATACCAAGTACCTTACAGCAAGAATATGGAGACTCCGCAAATAACAGCTGCTACTGCTCCGTACTTAGCTCGCTCGACCTCTCAGAAGCGCGCTAGGTAAGCCTTTTGGCGACTCACGCTTTGAGACGCGTTAAGTTGTGGAGCACAGTTACAGTACAGTATCTCTGGAGAACCATGTCAAGCCACAATGGTACTCCTGCAAAGAGGCAGTTGCATCGCTTTCATACGACTAATCATCATGCTACTGCCGGTACAGGAGTTTATCATGTGGCTGCCTCGGGCTCAGAGGTGGCGGCCCCTCCATCGAAAGCTCTCCAAGACAATAACCAACCTTGCCAGGATGACTTAGTCCTACCCCCGGATGCTGGGCCTCGGAAAGCAAAGCGGGCAAGAACTGAGGTTACTCGATCTTCAATGTCGTATCCACGGAAAAGAGCTGTCAGGGCTTGCCAGCTTTGTCGCACAAGGAAGACGAAATGTAACAATATCCGTCCAATATGTGGTGCATGCAGCCAGATAGACGCAACATGCATCTATGAAGACAGCTCGGATCATTCATCGTAGGTATTCTCCAAGCTGTGGTAGCTTCGATACCTGACTGTTTCTCCAGGTTTGACCCCGCGAGTCTGATGATGCTAGAGCGCCTAAACCAAATTATTGATATTCTGCATACCTCTGCAGTGCCTGGTGCCATTTCTATGCAGCAGCCATCATCAGAAGCCTTCAATACAGGCCATCATGGACAAAATGAGAGTATCTGGGATGAAGTTTCTTCCATTTCCGCGGGCTTTCAAAGAGCTCAAGAGTCTCAGATGAAGAACAATGAATACACCCCAGCTATAAATCAACAAATTGCTTCTCGAAACGCGACGATATCTGCACGAGATCATTCATCGACAGATTACTTACGTATTCCCCCTTGCGCGACAAGCACCAGCGGAATCTTACAGTGGCCAGTGTTTGAAGCTGAATTCCCACTCAACTGCCTGAATACCAGTTTTGTTCCATCGTATGATGAGCAAGCTGAGCACTCCGAAATAAGCAGTGTTCGGTCCTCTGCCGGTGGATTCGGTGTTCAGGAAGAAGAAATCGAGGGTTTAGTTGAAGATTTCCTTACATTTGTTCACATAAAGAATCCAATCCTACATCCGGACACTTTGCGGTCGTATGCACGGAAAGTGGCAGAGAATGGTCCCCGATGGGATTCTAAATCTTGCTTAGTCGTAAGTTACAATGTTCATCTCCCGCTTTTATTGCCTCTGGCCATGGCGGTAAGTCTTAGGAGTATGCTAACCATGATCACAGTATCTTACATGCGCGCTGGGGTGTCTCGCACAAGCCTTTGAGCTCAAAGATTTTAGTCCTCCAGACCCATCAACCACGCAGAAACGCACTTCTGCCAGTCGTGATAATCACAAGCTGCGCCGTGCGGAAGCTTACTATAATGTCGCTCGAAAGCGGATAGGTCTGCTAGTACCATCTTTAATCACCGCTCATTGCGTCTTCTTCTCGGGGGTTTATCTGATGTATAATATGCAGCCACTTCAGGGGTGGTATAACTTCTACCAGGCCGCGACTCTAACACACATGTGTCTCAAGTCAAGCACATCTACAGATGAAAAAACCATCAGGCTAGAGCAGTGTCTTTACTGGTCGTGCTTCAAATCCGAATGGTGAGTCAAACCCAAGCACTGTTGTTGGAGTATCATTGTAACAGCAACAGCGAGATGGGAGGAGAGCTATCGTTAGCTGTCTCAGCACTTGGTTCTCTCGAATATCCTCATCTGTTCCCAACCCCTCCGAGCGTGCCTAGTTCGGCAACTGATCGCACGTCTCCTCATGCAGACATTGTTAGTGATTCATGCTCACCTGCTGTGTCGACCCCGTACTCCCGACGAGCAGACTCTTTCATCACGTATAACGAGGATCAAAGCTGGTATTACTACCTCACAGAGATCGCCCTGCGTCGCATCGGGAACCGTGTTTTGAACACCTTTTACAAAGATGGTTTCATGTCGTGGCTAAACCTGTCCCCGCAAGCCATTTCTGGGATGATTAACATAGCGAAACAATTTGACGACGAGATCCTTCAAAGGTAATAACAGATTTAATGCACAGGCTACACCAGATAATATTTACTAACATCGTCCCAGAATAGACGGACTTCCAGATTCTCTCCGATGTGATCACGCAGACATGAGTGCAAGCCCGCCTGGAGAACTTGCTCATGTCGTACGAGCACGAGTCGTTGAAATCCAAAACTGGTTGTGCCGGCCATTCCTATTTTATGCTATTCATAACCCGGCGCATGACATTCTTCAGGAAGTGATTCGACCCTTTGTAGACAGAGCATTGCAATATGCTGTTCGTATCGTGGGGAGTGTCGCCCATCGACATCGCCACCACGGGACCTGGTATGCGCTTCGCAGCGGTAAGTTCAACAAACAGCACAGCCTGCCCTTCAAGAGGCTCAAAGTCTTACTCTCAAACCTTAGGAACTACCGCCTGTTTTCTCATCATAGCCGCAGTACGATGTGGCCATATCACTCCCCCCATAGAATGGGAAGGCTTGATCTGCAGACACATATCGACTCTAAAGTATTGGGAATCAGAAGCACCCGATCTTGCTAGCGCGAGGTTGATTTTGGAGCGCCTGCTTAATAACTTAAGGACAGACCTAAGTTGAATGCGAGCATCTCATACCCCGCCACAGTTTTACAAACCAGACATGCTACAGTAAGCAAGTAGTGGGGGCCCAGGATCCCAGCGCGGAATGCCGGGAAAATGTGATGGGGACTACTAGTATTGCCCCACCTATATCCGCTTAAGGGACCGCTCCTGGTGCTCCACGGGACTAAACCCCACAAGCCTCACTCTATCACCAACAGTGTTCCTTGATTCAACAATATATATTCGAGAAAATGTCGCTCTGTTGAAGTCGTGATTCTAAAGTCCACGTATTTTCTATTTGTCAACTAGCGGAAAACATGGCATCTATTAATGTTGAAGACATCCTGTCGAAGTTGACTACGAGAGAGAAAGTGGAGCTTCTATCCGGTTCGTACAATGTCACTCCTCTGATCTCATCGAGCAACCGAATAACCCTCTCACAGGGACCGACTTTTGGCACACTAAAGCATTCCCCAAGTACGGAGTACCCTCACTGCGGCTATCAGATGGTCCAAATGGTGTCCGCGGGCAGCGTAACTTCTGTGGAACACCTGGGGCAGTGCGTGTTGACATACCATCTATTGTGTAATCTTACTGAATATAGCATAAGGTACTTCCCTGTGGGACAGCTCTTGGAGCGACATGGGATCAAGATCTTCTATTCCGAGCCGGCAAATTGATGAGCGACGAGGGCAAGGCGAAGGGAGCACACGTGATCCTCGGGCCATGCATCAACATGCAACGAGGACCACTTGGTGGACGGGGATTTGAATCGATCTCTGAAGACCCTGTTCTGTCCGGGCTCAGCGCAGCCGCGCTGACTGCTGGTATACAAAGCGAAGGCTTGGTGGCTTGCATCAAGCACTTCGTTTGCAACGATCAGGAACACCAGAGAAATACGTATGATGCGTTGATAACAGAGCGAGCCTTACGAGAGATTTACCTTCGACCTTTTCAACTAGTCGCAAGGGACTCGAAGCCGGGATGTTTTATGACTTCTTATAACAAAGTCAACGGCGTACATGCAAGTGAGAACAAGAAATTATTACAAACAACTTTGAGGGATGAGTGGGGCTTCGATGGTGTCGTCATGAGTGACTGGTATTGCCCTATCCTACATTAAATCTCCTACAAATGAGTTAACTAATGAATATCAGGTTTGGTACCTACTCAACATCTGCAGCCGTAAAGGCTGGGATGGATTTGGAGATGCCGGGTCCGACACGATTCAGGGGTAACGCTTTGGGACACGCGATTTCGTGTGGCAAGGTCTCACTCGAAGTTTTGGATGACCGAGCTAGAGCAATGTTGAATCTGGTAAATCGATGTGCTGCTTCAGGAGTCAAAGAGAGGGCAGAAGAGGTAGAGCTCAATACTCCAGAGACCAGCTCGTTACTCCGAAAACTTGCCACCGACAGCACTGTGTTGCTGAAAAATGACAACAATGTCTTGCCCCTGTCAAAATCCAAAACGGTAAGCTGATTAAATCCAAACTAAAAGTGCCCCGGGGCTAACTTTGAGAAGATCGTTGTCATTGGGCCCAATGCTAAGGTATCTACGTTTTGTGGGGGCGGATCGTCGGCCCTGGCACCATACTACGCGGTCACTCCCTACGACGGTATTGTCTCGAAGACAAGCTGCAAAGAAGTTCCGTTTACAGTTGGAGCTTATTCGCATAAGGAACTGCCGCTTTTGGGTCCCAGCCTGAGAACCGCGGACGGGCAAATTGGCGTCAGCTTCAGCGCTTATCTTGAGCCACCGACTGTCGGCAACAGCCGGGAACGGGTTGACTACAAAATTGTGAAGAAGACTGATATGTTCATGTTTGACTACGTGTGCCCGAAAGATACAAAAGGTATCTGGTATGCAGACATTGAAGGTTTTCTGACCCCTGATATGGATGGTGACTTCGAATTGGGTCTATGTGTTTATGGAACGGCCAAATTATATGTTGACGGGAATTTGATCATCGATAATGAGTCAAAGCAGAGGCAAGGGACGGTGTTCTTTGGTAACGGTACTTTGGAAGAGATTGGTATGATTTCAGTGAAAAAAGGCCAAACGTATCACCTTAAAGTTGAGTACGCCAGCGCAGCAACAAATAAACTTGGGGGCGGCGGCGTTATACGGTTCGGCGGCGGAGGCGTTCGGATTGGGGGAGCTTACAAAATCGACCCAATGGAAGAAATCGACCGTGCTGTTGAGTTGGCAAAGAAAGCCGACCAAGTAGTCGTTTGTGCCGGTCTCAACGTAAGTTATATTCTCATTCTCCCGTTGCATTCCTCTTCTTTTGACAAAGCTAAAATGTTATACTATCTCAGGCGGATTGGGAAGGTGAAGGCAATGATCGTCAAGATATGTTGCTCCCAGGACATCTCAACATGCTCATATCCAGAGTCGCAAAGAGCAACCCTAACACCGCCGTTGTACTCCAAGCAGGAAGTCCAGTGGAGATGCCGTGGATAGATGACGTCGCATCCGTAATCCAAGCCTGGTACGGCGGCAACGAGTGCGGAAATGCCATCGCAGACGTCCTCTTCGGCGACGTGAGCCCCAGCGGAAAACTGTCCCTCAGCTTCCCCCGCCGTGTCAAAGATAACCCGACGTATTTGAATTACCGTAGCGAGCGAGGACGCACGCTGTACGGCGAGGATATCTATGTAGGCTACCGGTATTACGAGGCTGTGGACCAGGAGGTTCTCTTCCCGTTCGGCCATGGTCTGAGCTATACGAAGTTCTCGTTTTCGGATCTGCACGTCACCAATGATGCAGCAACGGGTGTTCTGCGAGTATCTTGCTCAATCAAAAACACCGGCAGCGTACCGGGTGCCGAGGTCGCGCAGGTATACATCACACAACGCAATCCGTCAATTCGCCGACCCATCAAGGAACTGGTAGGCTTCAATAAGGTCTTCTTACAACCTGGTGAGGAGAAGGTCGTGACAATCGAGATGCAAACTAAGTATGCCGCAAGCTTCTGGGATGAAGGCCGAAATAAGTGGATTGTTGAAAAGGATAAGTATGATCTTCTGGTTGGTAACTCCAGTGCTTTGGCTGTAGACTCTGAAGATGGGACTGTTTTGAAAGGAGATTTCGAGGTGGATAAGACTTCGTGGTGGAAAGGATTATAGACTTTCAGTCTCGGGTATTCTATTGAATGTTGAGAAGATATCTACAAACACCGGGTCATGAGAGGGTCAAATGTTAAGTGCAATCGTTCACGTCAAATTCGGGGTTTTGGAATTACTCATCTCTCACATTTGCATGGAAGATTCTTTACAGATTACCCCAGGGCATTCTTGAAGGCTCAGGATTCATGAACGGCAAGAACCAGGTTAAAACCAAGCACGGGAAGGAAGAGAGCAAGGATCTCAAAGAGGCTAAAGCCAATTCACGGTATGTATGTAGCTATGGTCAATCCCATCAATCCCATCAACTCCATCATTCCATGATCGATTTCTTTATCTCCCATCAACAAAACAAAATGACCTTTAAAGCTCTCCTCCCAGAACCTTTTCCAGAGCGTCCACTTTCCCAAGCAGCACGGGGCTGGCAATCGACACTCCATCCTCTCCGCAGCAACAACGGCCGGAATCTCATTCACTCTCAATTCAGCATCTCGGACTGGCTCGTGATAGGTTCCTGCCTACAAGCCCTCATCATCCTCGTCTCGCCCTACCCAGTCGCCTACTCTCTAGCTCCTACCTTTGCCCTCGCAGCATACAAGATCACGAAGACGATCTGTATCACGTGCGGCTTGCACGCGAATCCCCATATGGCCGGCGTCCGGATTGGTAGGACGACGGCCATCTTTCCCGCTCCAGATGGAAGCTTTGATCGGAACAAGGGAGATGCGTTTGGGGGCGAGGGCATCTGCGTCTTCCTGCTATTGACGAAATGCAACCAGTATGTACAATCCCAAAACCCGCTCTGCAGGCCACGAGCTCCGTTCTTCGTTCCTACCGCCCCGCGTTGCAATTCATTGATTGATTGATTGATTGGCGGCACAGTCCGCTGGGCATGATGTACCCACCGTTCAAAATTATGTTAGGCCACGGACGCGCCATGTTCACGGAGCTCGAGAAGAACGCAGCAGCCCACGGATTCCTCGGCCATTCGACATACGACAGCACCGAGGACCGCACCAAGCCTGTTAACATGTCTATACTGTACTTCCGCTCCCTGGAGCACGTCTACAAGTTCGCGCACTCGACGGTCCATCGCGCGGGCTGGGATTGGTTCACGGAGATGGGTGCGGGTGTGCAGCAGGTGTCGATTGCGCATGAGGTTTACGATGTCCTGGAAGGGAGGTGGGAGAATGTCTATGTGAATGCTAAGCCCTGTGGCTTTGGTACGTGTTGTGTTGCTGCCATCTCGTGTTTTCTGGATTTCTGGAAGGGCGCCGCTGATATTTCGTAGCTGCGACGTCTCACGCTATTAAGGCAGATGGCGTTGAGAGACAATGGGTGTGTCCACTGGTTGACGCGAAGAAGATGGGTGGAAGACAGAGAATGGAGCCAGTTAAGGGCTAAATAAAGGTGGTAATACTGTAAGCATGCAATATCTATCCTCTGACTTGTTCGTAACCATGCAAGGGAATATAGACTCTCAAGTATATAGTTAGTCGACCCCCTTTTGCATTTTGCAGAAACGACTGCTCCATCGGCGAATCCCTTGCCTCCTACTCCGTACTGTTTCCTGAAACTCACGTGCGGTTAGGTTGGGGGAGATGAAATCTCCGTACAGTAATTGGTTTACACGTGATCTATACACGCCCCACCCCACCCCCCTTTTAAATCTCCATCGCCATCTCAAAACAAACAATACACTCCCCAGTCTCTATAAAACCAAAGCTGACTCTAGATCGGTACCCGACCGCTCAACTCATTTGATATTATTATTAGCTCCATGGGATTTCCTTCCCATAAGTTCGGCACATGAGATTCCCAATTAGGTAACGGGACGGAGAAAGGTTTTGTTGCATGTCGCAGGTTGTGTTAAATGACTGGAACCGCCCTTTACGGTCCGCGAGGAGGGAAAATTATGGAGAGCAACTTGTACGCCGTGATTAGAAGCCACGTTGGAAGTCTTGCATGTAGCTCTACCCAGATAACGTATTGCGAGAACTGTATGGGGTATGAGGAAAGACGAGGTGGAGGCAGTGGGGTTCCGATAGCTACTTTGTTCTAGTACCACTGTACTCGGTGAATACCTAGGTAAAGTAGGAGAGTAAACGAGCAAGCTACATAGTCTTGTTGCTACACAGTGCAAGCCAACCTGCCATGTATATATCACTTACTTCACTTCAGACAGAGAAATTCACAACTAATCCAACTTAACTTAACTGAACAAAAAAAAACAATGAGTTACCCCCGCCTTCCCCTTCTCTACTCTCACCCATCTATCTAAGCGTCCTCAAAACCCACCCACCACAAACCTCAAAACCCAAATTCCTCATGCTCATCATTCCCAATATCAACATACCCCGGATCCCCACGATGAGTGCCATTAGCACCACCACCAAGCGAGTTCCCCGAACTCGAATGCTGAGGTGCTTTTTCTTGCGTATCAGAAGTAGAAGTCGAGGACGGCGAGATAGATTCAGGTTTCGCGGCTGGCTGTGCCTGCGTATCCGTATTCTCGTCGTTAATATTTTCCTTTTCCTTTTCCTCTGAGCTGCCTGTATTTTCCTCGCTATAGTGTTCATCTCCTAAGCTACTCGGGTCCTTTTCGTCGCTGTTTTCTGTTCCGTTTTGGGTGTTTTGTTTGGGGAGTGTTGAGTTTTTGGGGCCTTGTGTGACTAGCATCTCGTTCGATTTTGCGTTTTCGGTGTCAGGAACCCCGGTAGGGTTGTCCGCCATATGGTCGGTTGGTTTTGGCCTCGCCTCATCCTCGACCTCTTCCTTTAACTTGGTTTCTGTCTCCGGCTGGTCCTGCAGGCTGATTCTCTCGCCGGAGGTATTGTGGGCCGGCATCTCTCCGCCATCTTTCTCGCTTTCCGTTCCAAATGGCCCTTTCCCATCCCCGAACAACTCCTCACTTGTGCCAGCACAGACTGCGAGGAGTTAGTACCGTGCGTTGTATGAATGAAAACTAACAAGACGAACACTTGCTCTTCTAGACAAGGGGGGAAAAATAACTACATACCATCCATCCACTCGCTCCACTCCCCCCTCTCATCCCAAACTCCTCCTTTCCCGCCTCGCAAATCCCACCAGCTATCACCAGACGACGCAGCGATAGGTCCCTGTGGGCTCCGTATATACTGTCGCATCAGTGCGCGGCCGTACTTGTAATACCACATTTCCTTCCACGTATCACTCATCATCCCCTCCTCGCCCCTGTAATCCAACATCGCAGGCACGCTAGAGCCAGGCACGATGACATTAGTAGCGAGCTGTATTTCCGCCCAGCTGATATTTCCTTCTGGCAGATTGTCCAAGGCGGAAAATGGCGGTGACGGGTTTGGTGCTGATACTTGGTGTGGGGAGAAAGGCGAGCGGCTGAGGGATAGGTCGGGGGGCAGGTGGAGAGGGGTTTTGAAGTAAGCGGCTGAGAGTTTGGAGGGAGATGGTATTATGGACGTATTGTCGAAACGCATTGATTTGACGTCTTCGGCGCTGTTGTTCATGATTTGGAATATGGAACTTGCATAGTCCAATCCGATTCCAAATTCATAATTCTCGCCTGGCACGGGGGGCGGCATGTTTGAGGGCTCGGTTTTGGAGTGTAGCCATTGCCGCCAGCGTGATTTGGGGGCGATGGTGTTAAGGTAAAGGGTTCGGTGATATTCTTGCTCGCCGAAGAGTTGGGAGAAGATGTGTTGGCTGCCGTGTTTGCCTATTTCTTCGAATTCGAGGAGTTCGGTGGCTAGTTTGAAGATTGGGCGGAGGTCGGAGACGCGGCCCATTACCATTGTTGAGTCCATGAATCGGGGCCGGTTGTACTTCCCGCTTGGATGGCGGTCTGTTTGAGGGCCGTATATATTTTTAGGTAAGGAAGATTGGGGAACCGAGTTGCAAGCTGGATCGCCGCGGGGGTTTGAACATTGCTTTTGGGCTCCGAAGAGGACCTTCTGGGTGTATTTTGGCGAGTCTGTGGATATATTGGCTGTCTCGTTGCTAGTCATGTTTTGCCCGTATTGTTTCAACAGCAGCTTGTTGGAGTCTCGGAGACCGCGAAAGAACCGATTTATAGCAACTTCGGCAGGAAGCTGGAGCAAGCTGTCTATTCAACATTAGAGAGTCGATCATTATTTGAGTGGTGAGACACACCTTGTTCTACAACCAGAATCAAATCATCATCATGAGCCTCGTTCCCCAAAAGAAAGCTAAATATGTTCCTGACCACGTCTGCCCCTGGTCTAGTAAATGCTCCACCCGCTTCATCATAATGAATCAATGTAGGCGGTGGATAATTCAGAACTGCAGCAGACATTAGCGTCTTACAAAGGTTCGCTGAAGCATCTGTGTCGGGTGTCGGGATGAGTAGGTGGAATTTTGGCTTCTTGACAAGGGTTCCGTTGGTGGGATCTACCACATCGTCCCATCTATTTTGCTCAACCTGTTGGATTTCGCCGTAGTGGGATATGGCATCGGTGATGCTGGATGGAATGTAGCCGCCCAGAGTTGACGCCGTTCGTTGCAAATCATCCTAAAGATGGGGTCAGTCCATAGTCATCCACAGAAGGAGGAAAATTCTAGATCTTACTGCATGCCGTCTTCCAATTATGAGAAAAAGGACGCCTGTGAAAGCAAGGACACTCCATATTGCTCTTCGTCGTATCCTTGTTGGTCTGCGGAGCTGGTTTACCATGTGTACAACAACTCTCTTGGCTGGAGAACTCTTCGGTCTAGCTTTGACCGCTGTATCTGGGGGATAGGGTACCGCCTCGAGAGGCATGTTAGGGCCTTGAACGAAGTTACAAGAGACCCAGAGGAATAACTCAGGGGGTAATGATCCAACGCCAAAAGATATCAAAGATGAGTAGCTCACATACCCGTTGCTCGCAGGTCTCTACAGGATGCTTGAAATGATAGATAAGAAATACGTAAGAAATAATGAGGATACTTTCTTTGGTAAGGGGCGTCGGCGTAGGAATGTGAACGTAGGAAGGGCAAGCACACGAACCACCACCACCAGCCACCATTCTCAATATTCGCTGGAAAGTAAGACATGGCTTATAGCTTTTCGGGTATTAATCGAGTAGTATTAATCCAAATGCTTTATCCATAATCCTGCAACGTGAATCTTTGCCTTGACGTTTGACGTTTGAAGTCGGGAGCCGGTCCCATAACCAAGTGCGGGACTTTGCTGGATGTGCCAGGGGATTTTCGCCCGAGGTTTATCAAATTGGTATCATTTTCCTCGTGTAGCTCTAGTCTTCTCCATCGTCCTGTCATGAAGCCCCCCTTAACTTTTGTAACTGGTTGATAAAGCCATACCCGCCCTGGGATTTCGTCTCGCCCGCACTGACATCAACATCTTCTTGCAAAGTTTCAACCCTTTGCCGCAGACGAGTATCTTGTTCCGAGTCTCGAAGCAGCTCCCTATGCCTGTCTTCTACTAGCTTGGCTAGACTTTCTACAAATCTGACTCTTGCCTTCTCCTCCGCTGTGCCCTTCCATACTACGGCCAGCTCTTTAAGCTCCTCCACCCTTTTTGCGGCAGCTTCGATGCCGTCAACAGGGTCTCCGCCAATGAGTAGATCTGCAATCTCATCACGTAGCTTCCTTGATATTTGCTGGCCCTTCTCCTCTGTGCTATGCCGGTCTGAACCAGGCTCGGCTGCGGAAACGGATAGAAACGACGAGGTCACTGACACCTCGGAGGGGGGGAATGTCCACGCCATCGCATCACCAAACGTCTTGATCACAGTATCTAATCGGGAGCGTACGAGGGTGAGTGTCCGTAGTTTCGTGATATAAGGTGGATCCGCAACGCCGGGTATTTCTCCTCGTATAGGCGTTTTCGGAGTTTGCATGATTGAAGCCCGTCTTGAATTTCCATTCACTTCTCCGCCCCTGGATGGTTTCCGTGCGAGGTCTCCTTCCAGGCCACCCGGCACAAATCTGGCCACATCTTCTTGCAATCCTTCTGTCAATGCTTCTGATAGTCCAAGAGTTTCTCCGCGCAACACCTCAACCTCGTATGCTAACCGACTCCCGCTTCGAAGAATCTCGTCGGTGAGTTGTGTTAGGGTGGATGTGAGTCGCGTGGTATGTGCGCTGAGCTGAGAGAGAAGCGTCTGGGTTTGTGTGGACAGTTCTGCGAGAGGGACACTGCCCTTAGGAGATTGAGAGGTATTCGGGGTCTGGAGGGAGGGAAGAGTGGCATTGAGATAATCGGCGGGGTCGAATGAGGGGCTCAAGAATGGTTGCAGGGCCGGGTCAGCAAGCTGTGTGGATTTGGGCTGGATAGTAATGGCGGGGATGGATTTCTGCGGTTGTGCCGTCCTCGATGAGGCATTACTTGCTTGTCGTCGTGGAGGCATAAGGGGTTGGGGAGGGGTTGTCACTGCGCTTGGAGATGGAGATGAAGGTTAGAGGAAGTTGTCAATAGGTACACTGCATGTACGGTGCTTTGACTATCCCGTGCCGTGGTGTTTCTATTCTTGCAGCTTACAGTAAGGTACCCGTACCGTATAGGTGGGGTGGGGTGGTGTCACTGGTGTGTTCAGCAGCCATACAGGGATGTACAGTACAGGGGCGTTCTTGCTTGTTCCGCAACCTCTACTCTACTCTACCTAACTCTACTTCTACCTGACACCAGCAGAGATCTCCTTTTTTGATGAGCTGCAAGTGAAGCTATCCAGGACTGCCAAAGCTGCTTTTAGGCAGCTTCCCCTTCCCGGGTAAACAGTGTGTCTGAGTACTGTACTGGAAACTGGATACCCAGAGAGGTGATGTACTTCTATGAGGTCACATTCATTTCTACCCTAGGTGCCCAGGCTGCTCTTGATTGGCTAGCCTATGCCTCCTTAGCACGAGGCTGCGCAGCTGCTGCCTTCGATGCGGGACCGATTTTCTGTATCTGAAGTTGATTGAATTGAACTTCCACTTACTTCTACCCCGTCAACTTTTAATGATATTGGACTTCGCCATCTCCTTCTAGAATAGCTATCTTCTCGTCGTCCCCCACAAAAGCAACTCTCGGTAGCTTCTATTTGTTACGAGAACGGCATCGCTAGACCCCCTCGTTTCGAGAGTTAATCGAAAGGTTCGGAGCCTGGCCTCGCCATTCACTTTTGTTTTGTGACGCATTTGCATTTAAAAGAAGACCCTCCCACCGTCAACAGGGCGCCCTTATTATTCTTCTCCAAACATAAACCGCCGTCACCAAAGGCCATCTTCAACCTTCACGACACCGCAACATTCTATGCTGCGACTATCGCTCTTCAGCCTTCGTCGTACATCCATTACTCTACAACTTGACATACCCCGCAATCATGCCTCGAAAGGCGTATATTGCTGATGTTGCGAAAGTCACCGCGCAGGAGATACCTGGCATTAAAAGCATTGCTAAGGGTAGCGAAGATGGAGATCTCAACATCTGCTTTGTTCCCTCTTCTGGCATACCAATTGAGATTGGCCTGCTTGCTTTGGGTACGTCTCTAAGTCTTTCAACCCTTCCTGCCTAGTGCTCTTTCATATGATTTGCAGTCTTCAATAGCTACATGTTGTTAATCCTTTACAGATGTCAGCGAATACCCCGATGGAAACACATACATGATCTCTACGATATCCGAGAATGTGCCAGAAGGTGTCAATAATTCTCTGGATACTGTACAAGAGACGTCCGCAGGCATGTCACTTCCAGATCTAGTCGCTGCCATTTCGAAGAAGCTACTCAAGCTCCTGGTCTCGGGGTCTCGAGAGAACCCGGTTGACTTAGACGATGCTTCCGACGCAGCCTCAGATGTGGAGATGACGGACGATGAATCTGAAAATTACAGTTCCGATGATGACTGGGGCATGGACCCGTCGGGTGGAGGACGAGCAACAGCGACGGCAATCAAGCTAAGTCCACGAGATGCTGCCAAGATAAATCAACGCATCAGAGCAGATCTGCGAGCTGTCAAGCTGGCTGGATTCAGGATAGGAATTTTGAATGGGTTGAAGGCCGACTCTGTGTCTAGTATGCTCAGTATTTCCGTCCAGGTTACTAAGCTTGGGCTTTCCGACGAAGCCATCCAAGCTTGGGATCTAGAGGCCCAGCAGTACATCGTACTTTTAATTCGATATTCCAACGGCTACAAGGACTTTGAGACCATTATGAGGGAGGCCGCTAAGTCGGCAGGCGTCGATTTCCGAATCGGGTTCAGCAACAAATATAAACCCACGAATCTCGAAGCTGTTGTCGCATTTACAGAACTTGCCAAAAACGCCAAAGATTCGTCTGAAACTGCGAATCCAGGTTCGGAAGAACACGAAAAGAAAGCCGCGGGCTTTTCAAACCTCTTTATCAGCAGCTCTTTGAACGAGTTCATCAATCAGACATTCATCTCCCTGGTGAAGATCCGGGGTAGTATTGGGGTTAATTGGCTTGGTGCAAAGGCCTGGTACAACCACAATCAATCACGAACAGATACCCCGAATTCTGAATTACCAGAGGAATACTACGTTAAGGACGTACACGAAAGTACGCTGCCGGACATGTTGGCTAAGGACCACATGGATGATGTCCAAGCAACGCAGATCTCCATTCCTCTTGTTGCTGCACAATTTTCTTTACGGTACTTGGTACGCTGTACGGAGTATTGTCTTGTTTGCCATGACAAGATTGAAGAGCAATTTGACGCACTGAAGCCATATGTGTGCAGCAAACCGCTCTGCCTCTACCAATACATGAGTCTGGGATTTGGACCAAGTGTTGAGCATGAGATCATGACTCAGCCATATGTTGTGGATCTCTTGGTCAGCTTCTGCTATTCAAGCGCAATGGTAAACCCGCTCTTCCTGATGCGTGACTCAAGCTGACATCGGGATCGATAGAACCAAAGGCTCCGGGAGTATCCTACCGGTATGAGTCTTGCCGTGCCCGCAGTCATATTTCGTCGCACCAACTATCAGGCAAGTAGTCGTGGTGCACCACAGGCAGGCATTCAGACACCCAGAACTAGTGACGAATCAGCCAAAATCTTAACGGACGTCAAGATAGACATCAACCGCCATGAAATTGTATTTGATGGCAGTCAAGAGGGGAGTCCTGTCCGCAAAGGCGATTGGGTCATTGTGACAACTGGTGGTATGTTGAATTTTCTTCATATCATAGACTGTCATGGAGGTTAATACTTTTATAGGTCGGCCTGCGGATCACTATCGTGTTCAGGACACATCCCTTTTTCCGACTATCCAGCTGGCTGAAACTGCTGTCACTCAGAAAGTGACTGCTTCCATCTCTCTAAACACGCCCGCAGATGCACCCGTTGTTGCGACCCCTGCCACAACCCCACCGCCACCGTTTTTGATTCCGGCAACATTTCAAGTATACAATCAGAATTTTGACGACATGGATGACATCTCCAAGTCGGAGACGATTGTCACTCTTCTGGAGACTTTGCCATCTGTTCTAGAGATGAGAACATATCTCACTCAGCAGTATCGCCGTTCTGAACCTAGTCTCCTTGCCTGGAACGATCGTGTATCGCCAGCAGCTTTGGGATTACTTCGGTGGATTATCGCTTCCAATCGTTCATGCATTGTTCAAGTCGATAGGTGCCCAGGCCAAGATGATCAGGATGTTGCCAAGGCTAAAGTCAAGCTTGATCAGAGAATCTCTGGTATATCTGAACATTGGGTCCAATTCCGATTGGCTCAAGGTGCTCCTGACAAGGAGCAGAAATTTCTGAACGCTCTTAAAGCACAACAAGCAAACCTTGATCCCAAACATCCAACTTTGTTTGCGTGGCATGGCAGCCCACTTCAAAACTGGCATAGCATCATTCGAAATGGACTGGATTTTAAGGAAACAATCCACGGCAGAGCGTTTGGCCACGGAGTCTATCATGCAATTGATCAGAATACTTCCGTTGGCTACGCTCAGCTGAGTACTGTAAGTCGTAATCTCCTTGTTCTTGTACAGCGCTTGAATTACACATGCTAGATACTAATGTACATATATAGACAACCTGGCAAGGATCTGTCCTGAATATAAATTCAGCAATGAGTTTGAATGAAATCGTGAACTGGTCAGTCAAACTCCCATATACAAACCCAAGTTTTACCGCATGAGCTCTGGGGATGAGAGCTGTGTCAGGAGCCAAGGAAACATATTCCACAGTATGTGGGAACCCCGGCTCCCAACACAGTTCCCAGCCTCTTTAGCTACCTAGACCAATCCGTTCTTCATCATACTAATACGCCGAGTAGTCCTTCAGAGTTTATAAGCTCCACACCCTACCTAGTAGTGCAGCACATCGACTGGATCCAATGCAGATATCTTCTGGTTCAAGTCCAAGGGGCTAGGGATTCACTATACGGTGCAACTCAAAGCCCCAATCCTAGCTCTACGTGTGTATCACATTGTCTCTTGCAATAATGCACAGCTAATGTATATGACAGTGGAGATGGTTCTGCCTTGGAAGTCGAACAAGATCCCAAATTTACGGCGAGATCTACCACAAACAAGGCGATTGGTGTCCCACAGTGTGCGATCTTGACGTCTCGGAGTTTCCGCGTTGACAAGACGGATGATACGCGACAAAATAAGAGACGCAAGCACTCAATTACGGTGGATAAATTATCGTCTGTTGCTGCGAGTGATTCCGATGATATGGAAGATTTGATCTTTCTCTTATCTGATGAGGAAAGTAATAATGACAGAGGCAAGGGTAGAGAAGAGGAACTGGTTATATTGTAAGTCTACCTTATTCAGCGGGGTTGGTATTACAGGTTTAGATTTGCTAACAATCTTTCAGGGGTTCAACATTGAAACTTTCTCCCAAGACCGATTTTGTCCCAGGTTCCCTTGATCAGTCAAATCTTCCTATGTTAGAGCCACCGGCGTACGCGACAATGATGGCCACCAAGGCTTTGAATAGGAGTCTGAAGGAGGTTCTGGAAGTTCAGAAGAAGGTTCCGCTTCACGAGCTGGGCTGGTACATCGATGCCAACCTGATCAACAACGTCTATCAGTGGATCGTGGAGCTGCACTCTTTTGAATCAAATTTACCCATTGCGCAGGATATGAAGGATGCCGGAATCACTAGCGTCGTTCTTGAAATCCGGTTTGGAAAGGATTATCCCCACTCTCCACCGTTCGTAAGGGTCATTCGGCCTCGATTCTTACCATTCATGAACGGAGGGGGTGGTCACGTTACTGCCGGCGGTGCAATGTGTATGGAGTTGCTTACTAACTCTGGCTGGAGCGCCGTCTCATCCATTGAGAGCGTCCTTCTCCAGGTGCGCATGGCAATCTCAAACCTCGAACCAAAACCCGCGCGTCTACAAAGCCAGGGCAAGCAGCGCCAATTCGACTACGGGATCTCTGAGGCAATCGATGCTTATCGCCGTGCTTGCGCAACACACGGATGGCAGGTCCCTCCCGACTTTGGCGATTTCGGTGCACCAGGTGCGAACAATTTTGCCAGCGGGTCTGGTGGAAGCTGAAGGGAGGGTTTTACTTAAACGACGGTCATATTGCAATAGAAATGGAAGGCAAAATGGTTTTGCGGGTAGGGTATTGGCTTTGGAGCATTGGCTTTGGAGCATGGTGTTTGGGAGATCTTTCGAGGTTCGTGATGGCGTTGATGACAATTTGACAAAAAGAAGTCTGGGTGAGCATACATAAACATAGCCTTTGAGTAATCAGTCTGCAGATGATGAATAAAACCGATGTAGAAAGACCTGCTGTGCCATTTTGTGACGTCCTGGGTTGTATATAAATAAACATGCTTCTGAGAATGAGGCTAAGTTACTACTGACTGAATTAGCAAGTCTGAGGTATGGGATGTGTTGTTGCACTGCATTTTGAGGCTCCCTCGGCTCCATCTCAGCTCAGGGGTAATAAAACCCTAAATACGTAGGTAGAGTACGGGAGCCAATCAAAGGAGTCGGAAAGTGACAAGGCTCGGAAGTCGGAGAAAAGACGGTCCGAGCCCAGAAGATGCAGGGATGAGGTAGGCGTCATGTGTGCGAACCTGCGAAGCTGGAGGGAGAGGAGAGTCTCTTACACCATAATCTCTTGTCAATTCTTGACAGTCTACTCTACCACCAGTAGCTATACCGGTATTCGAATGTAATTCATTCCGCCTCGGGTGATTTACCTATCCCTATAGCATATTTGCTACAGTATTTAGTTCTTAGCTTACCGCCCCTACAATACATTTCTCAGCCCGAGAGAGGACCCCGGCTTTCGAAACCCACAAACGTCTACAATCACAATCTACAACTTCATAACTACAGACTCACAATTCCTCCTTCTTTACGGCAGCTTGGCTGCAGGTACCATGGCCATGAGTCCATCACCTCAACAGTCCCCAGTCATGGGCGCATCCCACAGGGTCGATCGACACCACTCCAACAGCCCCCCTCAACAACAACTCTCTAAAAGAGACAAGAAACGGACTCTACTCGCAGATCGCTTGGCCGAGATAACCTCTCAGTTCTCCTCGAATCGAGACGCACACTACCGCGAGCAGCTCCAAGCTCTTCAAATCGACATGAACCTGATTATGGACGCCGACGCCCATGGCAATAGTCCCCTCCCGAGCATGCCAGGTCAAGTCGACGGCTTAGTTCAAGATAACGTAAAGAGGACTATGATGAAGTCGATTGGGCCAAATCCTCCTCCTAGAGCTGGTAAGGTTTATATGGATTTTGCGAGGGAGGTCAATGATGCTATGGAGGAGAGAGATGCTGCTTTGACTCTACACGACGTATGTTTATGCCCTCTAAGATGTTCTACGTGATCTAATACGTGTGCAGAGAGACTTCAATGTCAAACTGAGCGAGCTCAAAGCAGAGCATGCTTATAGATTGAAGCTTGCCGCCTCCGAACACAAAGCCCTTTCCACCACCTTGCGGGATCGATTGATCAACAGCGTCACGAATAAGAAGAATCGACTTTCAAGAGATAAAGAAACAATGGAAATTGGCGAGAGCAATGCGCTGCTTTTACATCCAAGTCAATTCGGAATCGCGAACCCCGCCAGCCCAGGTGGAATTCACGGCAAGCGAGCTACAAGACATCGTAGAGAGGCAGACGAACTACCAACTTTCAGCGAGGGCAGCAAGCGAAAGCGCAAAGCTGTAGAGAGTGACGAATCTCCAGCTCCGACGCGGCCGCGAATGGATAATGGCAGCAGTACCCCTCTCTGGTTCGCCGAGAAGCAAAACCTCACAGCCCAACAAGTTCACTCGCCCCTCTACAGCATCGACAAGCTCTTCACCGATAAAGAGCTAGCAATGACCTACAACGTCGCCGCTCTCGCCGCACACACGCACATGCAACGTCACCCCCCCTTCTCCGATGTTACAGACTCCCCACCAAATGGCAAATCCGAAGACAGCTCAGAGCACGGCGCGCTAGACCCAGACAATGAAGATGATGACTCTCTCCCTGGCGGCACGTCCATGGAACGGCACTACTCACACGCCACTCGAAGTACACGCGGAGCCGCACTCCCAAATTACAGCACAGGCCTTGGCATCGACGCCCTGGAAGATCTCAACTTCCCCGGAAACTTCCAAGCCATAACTCGCCAGATCCCCAAAATGCCCAACATCCTCGCCATAACCACACAGAAAGTGCTCGGGAAAGGCGAAGCCTCCAACGCACCCGCAGCACTGAGTGCCGATGACGCGGCGGCTGAACTCGATATGATAAGACGAGCGCGCGCGTATAATGATGCAAGGGCCTAGGCAGCAATCTCGATGTCGATAATGGGGGCCTCGAGCTGCTGCAGAATGTTACAGAGCCCAGGACGTATAAATATTGGCTTAAAGCCGATGCTGTTATGAGGCAGGATCATGATGATATGGAGGGTGGCGGCGACATGGAGAAGCAGCGGAGTCGGGATACGAGTGAGATGCATATGGGGGGTGTGAGTATGAGTCGTGTACCGACGGGGGATGGTACGACTAGTAGTCGAGGGAGGAGGATTAAGCCTATTGGGAAGGAGGGGTGAGTTGTGTCAAGGATTATATATTTCTGGTGTGGTTTGTAATTAGGGCTGGTAGGAAGGTTTCTTTCGGGGCGTTGGGCACTAGGATGGGATGGGATGGGATGGGATACCAAGAACCGAGACACAGAACATCGAGGCAATTTCTACTTTATTTTACTATATTATAGGCTCTACATTTGGAGCGCATGCTCGTCCTGCTTTCAGAAGTGTAGCAAGTGCCTGCCTATATTCTCCTGTCTGTCCGCCAATCCCAAAAACCGAACTACAACTTATTAATCATCTGCCATATGAAGAAATCACGCTCTCCCTCTCAACCAAAGACAACCGCGAATTCTTTTCACATTTCTCTCTCTCTCTCTCTCTCTCAACATCCACTCATCCTGCCAGTCCTGTCAAATTTAACATACATGTCACCTCGTTTCTCTTCTCAAATCAAAGCCCGTCTTAACTTACTGCATATTTTGCTGTCATTTTTATCGTTCGTTCATTTATCTTCATGTATGTAGTAGAATGGAGTAAAGTTTAAATGGTAGGGAGAGTCTTGTCGTGCCGTGTTGTATGTAGGATGTATAGATGGTGGCTAGAGCTGTTGAAATCAAGATGATGAGGGTTCGCGCGGGGACTTTCGCTGGTGTCTGGTGTCTGGTGTCTGGTGTTTGAGGTGGGGAGAGGAGGGGAGGGAGGGGGATAAATACCTAGGGAGGTATGTTGTTTTTGGATTCGCGGGGTGGTGTAGTGTAGATTGGGGTAAAGGGTAGCTGAATAAGGGTGAATAAGGGGGGGTGGGTGTTCACTTGTTTGTTGTGTAAGCGGAGTATGTATATAAAGTGCTTCTCGGAGTCTTGGGAGGTCATGAAATTCAAAGCCATCCGAATGGGGACAAGCAATGTTGTGAGGAACCTTGCTTTATTGATTTAGTTATATTTACTATCTGAGTACGTTTTTGATTGTAAATCCTGGATACCATGTCACGCAGAAGGACATGTTTGCCGTAAATCGAAAAATGGAAATTCTGCTGTCAAAGAAGATTCTGCTGTTGATTTTTCCATTCAGTCGTTGCTGAAAGTCAAGTTGAGAAAGTGAATTTATATTCTTAGATCATGAATCTACTTGAGCCAGCGTGGTTTGTTAAACGGGATTATGAGTATTCATCTTGAAGCGTGCGCGTGCGTGGATATGGCATGACGTGGGAGTGTCTCGTGCGAATGTGCGAATGGTTTCTTATCGCATTGGATGTGAGAGGATGAAGTTGGAGCTGTTGGGGAATATATATACGCATTTCGTGGTTAGGTTAGGGGTTAGATTAGGGGTCAGTTTGGGGAAGGGGTGTTGTGGTGTTAGATGTAATATTCACTGTACAGTGGATAGAAAACTAAGTTTTTAAATGCAGAAATGCAACTGGGTACTTTTACCACGACGCCTTGCTGCCATACCTTGTATATAGAGAAAGAGGTTTCGCGCTCTGTTTTAATTAAGCTTGCTCATGATACTACCTATGGAAACAACCAAAGAGGTACTTGGTAGCCTGGGCTAGGTGGAAGAAGTCCCGGCTTCGGTTTAACGTTCTGAGCATGGGATTTTGAAAGTCTGAGCGAGGGATGCACTTTGTTGCTTGGCTTGGAAACTTTGGATGTATAAGTCGTGTGTGAAGGGAGTTGCTGTCAAGTGAGACTTTACTGTCGATTTCCTTGTTGCTGTTAATTGAGTTTTGAGAAAGATTGACTGGGATTGACTGGGACTGAGTGGGTCTCGCTAGAGAATCAGGGGGGCGTACAAGAGGTTCCCTTCTATACCTTAAGCTAGGTAGGTAGGTTCACGTAATGAGTTTCTTGGGAGCATCTAGATCGATGGGATAGGGATGTCTATCTGTTGTTGCACGTTAGGTATTAGGGGGATCAGATATTTAGTTGGTTTTATGGTATCCCCTCATTTCATTGTTTTGGTTGGCCTACTGCCGCTTTCCTTTTACGGATTCTTACACTTGAAAATCATGAGTTTCCAAATAGCATACCTACGAATTTCTGGAAATTGAAAATGCACGTCGTGTTACGAGCCTATATATATCTCTATAGACTATATCAGTTATTTTAACTGTCAACGATGATTTTCTTACCATGGCGCAAGGGTACAGTCTACTTGGAAAATACCCCCCCTTTTTTGTCAAGCACCTGACAAACCGCCTCGTCCTCTAGACTCCAAGCCTGAACTCCCAAATTAAACTGTATCTATGATCTTTTGCTACTCCCCGATACTGTAGTCGACCAATTGGCGTAGAACGGAGTGAGACCCGAATTTCCTTAGGTGATGAAATTCACAAAGTTCTCTGACCATGTAGGGTCGACGAGGAATTTTCGGGCTCTGTGCGTTGTCTTTGGTTGTTAATTGATACGGCAAGGCCCTATACACTCTTATCAGAGTCGGGTTTGTAGGTTGTGAAGTGTGTACTGTAGTAGCCCGAGGTCGAAGACGAGCTCGATGTGGTAGGTAAACTGCCCTGCTTGTATGTGATGGTGCCGTTGTGTTTCCAGTTTATGGGATTTGCGAAACCACCGTCGCAGCCTGTATTGAAGTCAGTCATGTCACATTTAAAGATATTGTGAGACAAATGGTGGTTGACCATACGTGATTATGTTCATGTTGCGAACGCACTCGGTCTGCTGTAGCGAGACACCCTGCGGCAAATGAATCCAAGAATTCGTTGCATCGTCGATTTTCGGCTAATAGTTTACCGGTAGGCTTCCGCTATTAGGGTCGGTTTAGGTTTTAGCTCCGGCATATGTGTATTCCGTACATGCCCTCTGCTATATCATAGCGAGATACCCAGTCAGGGCTGTTGATGCGTCTACACTTAGGAGGGCTGATTAGTAGTGGATGGTGTGGTTTTTGAGCTCCGGGGTAAAGTCGATGAGCTGTCCCCAAGAGTCGATCAAGCTGGTATCGAAGAGCTCGTAGAGATCGATGAAGTTGCGAGGAAAGTTGATGGATTCTTGAAAGTCAATGGTCCTAGATGAGCTTCAGGATGACTTTCTTGGGGAAGCCATAGAGCTTGTGGAGTTGGCGCCGATGGGGTTCATTTGGCTAGAGCTAGCGGTGCTTCTTCCATCGATGGAGGATGTTGCGGAGGAATTTAGTGAAATATCTGCCGGTAAACTTGTACCCGATATGCTGGTTAGGAGCGTGGAAGGTACGTTTGTATGGATGCGAAAAGACTAGGATCAATAAGCGTTGAGTCTATCTTCGGTACCGATGATATGGGACTTGACAAACCTCCCTAGTAGTACGTCCGGAATTAATGACGTTGAGTATGGCTGCGACAACGATGATAGAAGATTTGTCATCCTCAACATACCTAGTCATGGAAGCAATTGACGCGCATCGAATTTATGCCAACAACTGAGATAGAGGTAACAAGAGTTGAACTTATGTCTGTTCTCGGTGACGCAGAAATCGTCATAATTAGACCAACAGACGAGGAAGGATAACCTTCTTTTACTTCCACTTAGCTAAGATACTAGAGGATCAGCTCTTCCTCCATTGCCCTGACTAGCCACTTAACCTCAAAACGCCTCCCGGCGTCGAAGCATCCGAGCCTGGTACCCGGAATAGATGAACCATGTACTTGACGCAATATATTAGATCATTGGTGCATTCGTAGCTAAAAGGCAAAGGCGTAAGCTGAGCCCCTATAGTACCCCACAAAGGCAAGCTCTAGATCGGACTAGATAGACTTATTTAGTAGGCGGGCGTAACTTGGTGTATATACTTTTTCGTACTTACGGCGCGTCTGCGCGAGACTCATCTAGCGAGGAGGTCACGCTATTGAGACCGACACGTGAACCGAAAATTGCGATGCGCCCAGCGCCTTTGTGGCGTTGCTTTGGGTCGGTGATGTTAACTCCCATTGTGCTTTGCGGCCACAAAAGCCTAATGCTCCTTATGCTGGATGGATAAAGGCGGCACTCGCCATGTATGGTTGACTTTTAATGTCCCACGCCGCCTGGGACATTATAATCTGGTGCCGCTATTTCGTATCCACCACGAGAGCAGCGACTTTTTATGGAGAAGGCCGTAAAACACTGTAGTAGTTAAACATACTCGCCCGTGGGAGAAAAAGGAAAGATTATTCTGCTTTGGCAAGTACAGTCCTCCTTCAGTCTTTACGAATGATGATCTCCGAGGGATCTGAGTCACCTGACATGCCTTGGCAATCTCGCTTAGACAGTCCTGGTTTAGCGGCAGTAGCATAAAAGCTTGATCTTCTCTTCTCCCGCGCTCTCCTCTCCGCATCAGACAGAAAGTCTATTCTGTGACTAACGTGAGGCTCCTAATAATCTAGCCTCAAGCCTCCCGGCATGGTGTGATTGCGAGCATCGATGAGCCACTGAGACAAACCTCTTCTTTGTAGCTTGTAGGAAATTACCTCTCTTTGCTTTTCTGGAAGTCTCGTTCCGCTGCAGCAAGGCTGCTTCAAGGAATGAGTGTTGGAAACAGCGAACATACCAACCAGAAAGTTTTACTTTTGCCGTCGAGTGACGCAAACAGTTCCTAAATACATTGTCCCAAATTGCTATTTGATATACATACAACAGTCTTTCCAGTTCTAACAAAGATTGGAAATTCTTGGTCTCAAATCTAAAGTCGCCATCGAGTCTAGCCAGTCAGTTAGCCATCGTACAGTTTTTTCCATTACACAATCCGATGAGGATGTCGGAAGTCGATATATCTGGCCTGGCACCGAGCCCAAAGCTCTTTCCTTAGCTCCAAGCTTCACCGATTACTATTTCTCAGCTGTGTGCCCTTATTTTTCGTAGGCGTATTTCATTCCTCAAGAGCATGTCCTGAACAATTTCGAGATGGTTTCCTTCAACGAAGCTGCACAGCCCCATGAAGTTACACCCAGCTACATCTTGCAGTCCCAACATACACCTCGAGACGCCCTCACGATTCAAGATGTTACTACCCTCCCGGGACTGTTCAGATGGCAGGCTGAACGTCGCGGTGCTGCCACTTTATTCTCATTTCGAAGTCAACCCGATGCAGGCTTAGCTAAAGTCTCCTACGCGGAAGGATACGAAACATCGTTCCAGCTTGCAAATTCCCTACATAGTTTACACCAAAACCTGGACATTGAGTGCCCAGTAGTTGGCATATGGTTCGAGAAGTCTATCGATTTGCATCTCGCTATTCTAGCAACCACGATTTCCGGTGCCACTTGGTTGCCGTTTGACGCTGATGCTCCTGCCGCTCGTGTTGCCGCGTGCTTAGAGGATAGCAGGGCGCATATTCTCCTCTGTGATGCTGCTCATTATAGCTCCGCCATTGAAGCAACCCAAAATGTTCCCGGATGCCGTCTCATGACATTCGGAGAGTTATCCCGCCAGACGCAGAGTGCAAGTGGAACAGCAAAGGAGCTTCCTGGACCTCGTGCACATCAAGCAGCATACCTAATCTACACCTCTGGCAGCACCGGCACGCCCAAAGGAATCGAGATTCCACACAGTGCCGCTCTCGCCTTTTGCTTGAGCGAGCGATCGGTTCTAGAGACGGGCCCCAACGACATCGTTTGGCAAGGCTTCAGTGCAGCCTTTGACATGTTCATCGAGGAAGTGTGAGTGAAGAGACTGATACTCAGTGGATAACATGGCGTTAACTTCCTTTTCACAGGTGGGTGAGCATTGCCGGCGGCGCTCAGCTTGCTATTGGCAACCGTTCCGAATGTCAAGACGTGCCGAGCCTTGGAGGTGCAGGAGGCGTCTGGGCCCAGCGCGGCGTAACGCTGGTCAATGCTGTGCCCACGCTCATCAACATTATGACTTCACTTGATGGAGAGTGTCGCCTGCCACCACTTGTACGTCTCCTCAACTTGGGTGGAGAAGCCTGTCCTCCGGCCCTTGTCAAGCGTTTGTGGTCCCCAAGCTTGCGCATTTTCAACACCTATGGCCCTTCCGAAACGACAGTCACGGCTACGTTTGAAGAGCTCTTCCCGGATGAGCCAGTGACAATCGGAAAGCCACTACCCATGTATCACGCTCTGTTATTACCCATCCTCGATGATGCGCCGAAATCTTGGTCACCGATTCCGCTCCGTGAGGGTGCGGAGGGAGAACTTGCCATTGGTGGCCAGTGCCTAGGCAGAGGCTACGTTCAACGGCCGGTTCTTACCATGGAGAAGTTTATTGATCATCCGCTGCCATCAAGTAGCGGCGAGCGGCTTTACCGTACCGGAGACCGTGTGCGTTTAGATAAGAAGTTGAATCTTGTTTTTCTGGGACGCATCGACACCCAAGTCAAACACCGAGGCTTCCGTATTGAACTGGGCGAAATTGAACATGCTATTGCAGCGCATCCAATGGTCCAGACTGCAGCGATCATCTTGTCCGCCAGCACAGATCGTCTGGAAGCATATATTGTGGTCAAGGATGATGAGCTCATCGAGATCAAAGAGCTCCGCAACAAAGTCCACAATCTTCCAGCATACATGCAACCTGAAGCATTTTGCTTCCTCCCTGCAAAGGAGATGCCTCGGCTACCAAGCGGTAAGATCAATGTAAAGGCGCTTCAAGATACTTCGGCACATTTCGCCTTACGACAGAAAGAAGAGCTTACCAATGGACAAGTCAGCCCAGGCGATGGTATTCCTGACGATGGTTCTGATCTGAGCATCATACTTACATCTATGGCTGTGATCTTCTCGCAAGCCGATAATATCACCGCCACGAGCGACTTTTTCGATGACTTAGGCGGTCATAGCCTACTTGCCGCCATACTTGTATCCAAGCTTCGCAAGGACAGCCCTGAGGGGTCGGCATTGAAGCGACTAGGCCTGCAAGCTATTTATCTTCACCGTACAGCCGAAAAGATTGCGGCTAGCCTGGAGGCAATTTCGGATGGCGAGGAGGCATTCCTTGAAAAGGGCAAGGACCTCAGCGCTCAAATGGGCGACCATTGGCCTATATCGCAGCCGAAGTACGTGCTTTGCAGCTTAGCACAAGTTCCTGCACTGCTTTTTGTTTTCTTCGTTGAGGCCATCACCATTTTAGCGCCTTACCTGGTTTTCGACGCAGTGCTACGTGCTTTCGATGTCGGTATAGCTGTCGTGATAACTTACTTCACTTTTGTTGTGATACCGCCCTTGAGGGCACTCATCGGTGTTGCCGGCAAATGGATCGTTCTGGGCAAGGCGAGGCCTGGCGAATATCCGCTTTACGGTTTATACTACTACCGTTGGTGGCTCGCCGAGCAGTTTGTTCGTTTTGTAGACATGGTCTCAATCGCCGATACGCCTCTTTTGCCAGCTTTAATGCGAGCCATGGGAGCCCGTGTTGGAGTCCACTGCCATATCGGTGTCACATACACCAGCGCCGCGTTTGATCTCGTTTCCATTGGCGATGATGTTACAATGGGCAAAGACACAGTCCTCGCCGCAAGTTGGATTGAGCGTGGCCGCCTCATCCTCGCGCCTGTGAGTGTTGGTTCTCAAACACATGTCGGCAGCAATACGGTCCTCGAAGGTGGATCGAACATTGCTGAAGGAGGTGAGCTGGGGCCCATGAGTATGTTACCACAGGGCGCAAATGTGCCTGCTGGAGAACGATGGACGGGCTCTCCTGCACGTTTTCAGACGTATCCAACGGAAGTAGGGGATATGCGAGCAACAAGGCCAGGTGAACTACGCCATCTTGCCATGATAATGGTGATGGCGCTCAGCTCCGTCTTTGTCTTGCCAGTCATTGCGTTCGCCCCTCAGATCCCAAGCATACTCCTTTTTGAATACGCCAATATACCAGGCGTTGGGTGGTACGTCCAAACAGTCATCGTTTCGGTCCCTGCTGCTATCATCTATATAGTCCTCGTCTTCGTCGAGCTACTTGTGCTGCGGTGGCTGGTCCTCGGCAAACTGGTGGAATGCTCGTACCGCACAACTTCTGTTTATTTCTACCGCAAGTGGTTGGTCGACCGGTTGATGGATATGAGTCTTGTCATTTTTCGCCCCGTCTACGCAACTCTCTACGTCGTGCCCTTCCTGCGCTCCCTCGGCGTCAAGATTGGACGCAGGGCTGAAGTCTCGACTGCACGTGGTATCAACTTTGAGCTCACGGAGATTGGTGAAGAGTCCTTCATTGCTGACCGAGTTGTCATTGGCGACGGAGAAGTTCGTCGCAACATGGTGACGTTGAGGAAGACAAAGCTGCACAAACGCGCATTTCTTGGAAATGCATCATTGGTACCCCAAGGAACTGAGCTGCCGTCGAACACTCTGCTCGGCGTTATGTCTATTGCTCCCGAGATTCCCCTTAAAGAAGGGCAGAGCTGTTTTGGTAGTCCCCCAGTCCTGATGCCTGCCCGACAGCGCGGTACAGAGAATCTTTCGGACCATCTTCTCTACACTCCCCGCCTGGGCCAGGTGGCAGCACGCCTCTTTATCGAAGGCATGCGCATACTTGTGCCTCGCATCCTTATCACCTTTGGCCTTGGCTTTGGCCTGCAAGTCTTCGAATCCGCCTACCCATACATCGGCATCGCACCGACGTTGGTTTTGCTACCGCTGTTCTACTTCTTCTGTGAGTACCCTGTGCGCCGAATTTATTGCCGTAGAAACCGAATCTAACATCCTGCTTGCAGTCTTTGCCCTTCCCGCCCTTGTCGTCACCGTCCTATTCAAGTGGATTCTCATCGGTCGCTATCAATGTGCCGAATGGCCACTCTGGAGCGTCAATGTATGGGCGTCTGAATTCGTCACTGCCACCTACGAGACGCTAGCCGGCCCGCTGCTCACCGAAATGCTAACCGGCACGCCGTTCCTCACCTGTGCATTCCGGCTCCTAGGCGTGCAAGTCGGATCCCGCACGACGCTGCTCTCGAGCGATATCACGGAATACGACATGGTGAGCTTTGGCGACGAGGCAGTGATTAACCGGCAGGCGGGCCCGCAGACCCACCTGTTCGAGGATCGCGTTATGAAGATTGGGCGCGTGGATATCGAGGCTCGGGGATGCGTGAAGGCGTATTCGATTTGTCTCCCGAATAGTCGTATTGCTGCGGGTGGGCAGTTGGGATGTCTCTCGCTGGTTATGAAGGGCGAGACTGTACCTGCTGGGGAGGCTTGGGAAGGCGCTCCGATCGCTCCTCGTCGTACGCAACCTGGGTATAATTGCGCGAAATTAGAGAATTTATAAAGTCTTTATCAAATGCGGGGACAAACAATAAACAGAGAATCTTTGGACAAGGTCAATTCGAGATTCAATATACGAGCGTGCACTAAGACATAATTTACCAAGCTATACTAGCAGCAGTACTGCATATAAGGCCAGGCTTACAGTAGTGCTCTTAATTAGGCAAGGTGGCGCAGCGCCAGGGCTTTGCCAGCAGGCTGCATCAGCGCAACCTTCCACGGAGCCTTATCAACGCCCGATTTCTTGAGGCTGAGCATCATGAAGGTGTCTCACAGCATGCATATCATGCAGCCTGTGCGGGTTAACTCTCACCATGATTTATTTCATGACCGGTCGTCGAACCTCAGAGCGTGCTGCTTCGAGAGTCCCAACCCGCTTCAATCCCACCGACCTACGACCGGGACCAGAACCTTCCAAGTTGATATCAACATGCGTGGGAGGATTGTTATCAAAAGCCTAGTCTCAATTAATATAATATTCTAGAGCCATGAATGACAGGCTCTACCAGCCTCAGAGGCACGAGCACGAATTCCCCGCCACCAAGCGACAGTGCCTCGACCGACCAAACCAATATCTAACAGGGGAAGAATTGAGCCTTTCTACTTTTCAGGAACTCGATTTCGTGAGCTATTTAAACGGCAATGATGGACAAAATTCATTGGAAGAAGGCTGGACAACTGAACCTCCGTACGGGCCGGACACCAGTGCAGTCTTACCTTTTGAAACCTCGCAGCTCAGTTCAAAATTTTGTCAAGACATCTACACGGAGTATTCAGAGGCTTCCAGTTCCACTGACTGGCAGCAACAAGAGTTCGGATTCGGGGGCTTTAATGCATCATCGAATAATCCGTTCAATCCTAGCCCCGCAGCCACCAGTAGCGGTGATGGAGCGAATTTTGGCAAGGAGATGACGCCAAATCCCGGGTCCCCAAAGAGAGAGTTCTGCTTCGGAATGGTAGATTAAACTGCAAACTCTTTTGGTCTATTTGTACTAATTAAGGTCTTTAGATCACTGATATTCCAATAGCAGCAGCCCACTCAGGTATGATGATCATGGACGCTTCCATAATCCCGTTGGCTTTTGTAAGACCGGATCAGCTGCATGAGATTAGCAAAAACTCAGCATTTGGTGAATTGGACGGTCGAATTGCTCAGATTATTTCCAATATCGACATGGAACAAGATATCAAGTTCCAGATCTACTGCAGGGCTACTAATAAGAGAGCAAGAGTCATCAAAAAAGGAAACCGAAAACCTGGAGCCAACGAGCTACAATATGTGATGAACGCCATCATCTACGGCCCAGAAGAATTATGTGATCCGGTTGGGGAGTACTTGACAAAGTGTGGTATATGCTTACAGACCCCGCTACTTTGTGACAGAGACGTCCCGTACCAGAATCCACAAGTACTTTGCAGAGCCAAGGAACTTGTAATGACATTTACTCTACGAGACAACAGCTCCGCTACGGAAGTCGCTAAGGTGGTTACCTCCAATGCTTTATTTTCCGCATTGACGAATGATGTTGATGATCACCTCGAAGTGACCGAAGCTCCGGGTGTCATCGCTACACCTTTATATGTGTAAGAAGTGCTCCTTTCGCTAAAGTAATTCAAATTATTAATCGAAGCAGTCACCAGAAGAAAGGTTTGACTTTCATGGTGAACCGCGAAGGTGGTTGGCAGTATGATGATTCACGGATGGAGGACCTCTGGGTGAAAGAGATAGACGAGTTTGGCCACATAAAGTGAGTACGCTGGGGAATAACCAAAAGTATATTCTGATACATACTGACCGATTTAGGTACACGAACACAATTACTGAGATGTCTCAAAGTCACGAGCCGCCAGATTCCAGAGGAGGGTTACTCGCGGATCAAATGGGTCTGGGAAAGTCCTTAACAATGATATCTCTCATTGCTCTTCATAGGTGTAATGTGACCGGTCTTATTCATACCGAGCAAGGACCCCTTCGACGTCTCAAATCCACGCTGATGGTAGTGCCTTATTCTCGTGGGTCTAACAAACTCCTTTCCGAATTTTTTTGATGCTAATACAACGAAGTCCTCGAAATATGGGATACACAGTTAAAGCGGTGAGGCCCAGCGTATCATACGTGTGGCAAGCTGATTGCAGATACTGATGGTGATAGGCATTTGCATCCTAATACTTTGACGTGGATGCGATACCACGGATCCCGGAAACGCAAAACATTATCTCTCGGCCGGTTCGACATTGTCATTACTACCTTTGAAACACTAGCTGGTGAGCAGAAAAAGCATTTGGATCCAAGTAATATTAAAGATACACTCTTCTCTTACTTTTGGCACCGGGTCGTCTTGGACGAAGGCAGGTTTATTCTCTCCCTGTAACAAAATATTGCTGATAGTTTAGCCCATACAATTCGAAACAGAGCAACTGCGATAGCGCGAGCATCTTGTGCAATCAAAGCAACCAGTCGCTGGGCTATTACTGGAACTCCCATCCAGAACCGTGTTACCGATTTCGGTAGCTTACTTGAATTTCTGCAAATATCTCCATTCTCGAATCCCAAAATATTTGACAAAGAAGTTATCAAACCTTGGCTAAAATCCGAAGATCCAGATACTACGAGATTGAAGAAATTGGTAAACTCCATTTCCATCTGCCGGTCGAAAGGTGTGATCGATTTACCCCCGCGTCAAGATATCATTCGCAATCTCAAGTTCAATTCCGAAGAACAAGAGCTGTATAACAAAGTTAAAGAGAGCACAATCAAGAAATTAGATACCGCTCTATCTTCCAACCCCCTACAGCCAGGCCAATATCTCAATGCGTTACAGTGGCTTAACGAATTGCGACTTCTTTGCAACCACGGACTGGCCCATTCGAAAAGGCCCGTTGCTAAGCCATCAGAACCCAATGCGCAGGATATACAAGTATGGACTAAAGGAACAGCAAACAAGGCCTTTGAAACCATGGTCTGCGCTGGCGAGGCACAATGTTCTGTCTGCTTGGAGCTACTCAGAGATGGTGCCGGCGGAGGGCAGAACGCCGAAGTTCCCAAGCCTCATCTTACTAAGTGTCTTACACTTATATGCGGCTTCTGCTTCAAAGGCTCTCCGAGATCTCTGCAAGTGTCGACATGCTCGCATACCTACCCATGCAAGAGTTTTGAGGTTTCTTGGAATCCTGACAGCATTTCTACACCAGAGCTCGAGGGTTCACTGCTAGCTGTCCAACCCGAACTTGTTTCTACGAAGCTTCAAACACTATTAAGAGATCTTCAGGGTTCTCCAAAAGAAGAGAAAAGGTACTTAAGAACAAAATGCTTGCAATCGAGAAGCTAATAGCCTTTCAGCGTTGTGTTCTCGTACTGGACGTTTACTCTCGACCTCATTGAATCTCTTCTCCGACAAAATTCGATACCTTATACTCGCATAGATGGTCGAAATTCAGGTGCGAAGCGAGAAGAAGCAATCCAGAAGTTCCAAACAGATGAATCAATTCAAGTTATACTAGTATCTATTACTTGTGGTGGTGCTGGGTATGGACTCCAGTCTCTTTTCCTCGTCCCCAGTTTCGCAATGTACTAATTAGGACCACAGGCTCGATCTGACTGCTGCATCAGTTGCCTACCTGATTGAGCCCCAATGGAACCCAATGATGGAAGAGCAAGCTCTGTGCAGAATTCACCGCTTGGGACAGCGGAAAGAGGTCAAAACCATTCGGTACAGGATCGAAAACTCGTTTGAACAGGTTTGTATACCCCGATTTAGTCTTGATGAAACAAAAAATCTAACAGTGAAATAGAAAGTAGTAGCAACGCAAGAGCTTAAGGATGGAATCGCAGGTGAGGCCTTTGGCTCTGACGCGCGTGACTATTCTATAGATAGCAGACAAAGACTCCAAGTAAGTTTTCATCATCACATGAACAAGCTGGCCGATTTACCATTCAATCAGGAAATGCGAGATAGATTGTCTTAGACACTGCTACCTCGGTCGAGTTGAAGTCATGAGTAGGGGAAGGTTCAGGTTTTGGTAATAGTATTATATTCGAAGACTATTAGTTTTTTGGACTTAGTGGCTTCCCTATAAGCACGCCGACCATATAACTTTTCAATTAGATTTGTTCTTCACTCTACACACCCCGATATATATGTATTTATCTTCTTATGCTAGCGTCAAGCTATGATTCGCTCATCTTTGTAACCTACCGGTATTCCAACATATACACACGTGACTATCGTGAATAGAGGTCGATGTTGGGATTTGGTGGTAACACGATGTCTGTATTGTATGTGGTTACGTGTCTTCTAGCTACACGAGAAGAGTTTTATGGTGTCTGCTGACTAAGCAATACTAAAGTCTAACACGCCCCCTTATTGGTAGCTTAGCAGCACCCTATGCTAGCGCCAAATGCGCCCCCTAAAGTGAATCCAAATCTAAATAAAATGCAACCTAAAATGCAACCTAAAATGCAACCTAAAAGTGTGTCCTAAATGCATTGCCTAGGCCTTATTAACTCCCATAATAGCGCCCCCTAGGCCTGTGACTGCCTAGTCTCCCAGTGGAAGTTTAGCGTCCCGCTATGCTAGCGTTATAGTATAAGAGTGCCCCTGACATCCACCTATATATTTCCTGTCCCTTATATGCCTCTTAAATAAGGGCTTTTCGAGTGCCTCACTTCGCTAAGGGCTTCCGCTATGCCTCTAACGAGGGCTTTTACTGCCTCTATCTTCTCTCACGTGCCGGCTTCTTAAGAACACGGGGGCCCGACTAATTAGCGTGCAGGCTAGGCTAAGGTAGGCAACGCGCATTTTTTAAAGGTGGGTCGGGCGCCGTGTTCTCTGCGAAGCCTCTAAGAGTATTCGGGAGATGGTTATATAGGGGGAGCGCGAATTTCACTCCTCACTTTTTAAACACTTCGCATTTATACTACACCTACTAATCGCAACACCTTCTTGGCTAGTAGAAAAGTTAGATATGCTTCTTTTTCTACGCTTTCTCTTATTTATATTATATTCCCTCTACTATTAGTATATGAAGTATAGCCTCCCGCGCAGCGACTTTTTCAAATTTTGGTCGCGAATTTGGACTTATGCTCGAATGCCTCTTCTAGAGCTGCAACTACGCTAGCCTAGCCTAATGCGCAATAGTCTCTAAGGGTTATATTTACTATTAGAGCCTTAGACAAGTGTTTTTATAATTATCAGATGAAAATTCGTGGATTACTAGCTAGAAACGTAATAGCTTAAGGTTTTTTAATCAATTTTGTAATAAATACGCCTCTTATTCTATAACCACGCTAGCCTAGCGTAGTAAAAAGGGTCTATGAGGGTTAGATAGCTTATATAAACCTTATATAAGTGTTTTTATAATTATTAGACGAAATTAGGTAGAATAGTAGCTAGAAACGTAGTAAGTTTTTTTTATTTAATTAATTTTCACGCCGAATATGCTTCTTATTTTATAACCACGCTAGCCTAGCATAGTAAAAAGGGTCTATAATGATTATATAGCTTATATAAGCCTTAGATAAGTGTTTTTATAATTATTGGACGAAAGTAGGTGGAATAGTAAGTGAAAACGTGGTGGTTCGAGCGATTTTGGGTGATTTTGGTGGGCAGCAGAGCCCTTAACCTATGCGCGCGTATATCTAAGCACGCCCGCGTATTCTCTAGTACTAGGATATATACTCTCTAGTACTAGGAAACTTATAGATTTAATTAATTAATAACTTCTTTAGCTTAAGGCTAGGGCTATTTGTGGTTGACTTAAATTAAAGAGAAAAACTAGGGCTTTAAAATAGCTTATTTACTTTTTTTATATATGTTGTATTAATAGTCGATTTATAGCATTTTAAATAGTAGGCGCGTCTACACTAAAAAAGCGGCATTTGGGTGTTAAAATCTCCCATTTCCTCTCAGACCCTCGTTTGGGCTCGTGGTGTGGGGGGGGAATAGAGGGGTGTGATTGGCCCGGAGGGTGGTGGGGCTATAGAATTGCGCTAAATAGTCAAAAGTGGGCCGATTCCCGTAAAACACCACGTAAAGCCCAAAAAAACGAGGGTCTGATTCTGAGATAACCTCTATCAAGGGCTTTCAGACGAGATTTAGAGTGATCCTAACACTATCCCCTAATGATATTTAGGGTAATCTAAGCACCTTTGCTTTTATAGTGTTCCTAGCACTCTACTTGCTAGCTAGGCGGGGAGATAATATTTATACTATATCCTAATAGCTATATTTTGCTTTTATAGTGTTCCTAACACTCTCTTAGTCTAAAGAGCTCTCTACTGCTCTATTGCTTGTGCGCCTTAGTGAAGGAACTATCTAAATGCTTCACTCTTACATAGCTTAGAGGGGTCGTAGCGCTTCTATCACTAGCGTACCCTATATAATTAGCGCGTTCTATGGAGGGGGACCTTGACTTCCCTCTGCTTTTGCCTCCCTTTCCTCTCTTCTGCTTCTTTTGCTCCTATTACTTATCTCTAGCTTCTAGGTAGTCCTTATAGTCTTTCTGCCTATAACCTCTCACTATAAAAGAAGCAGGTCCACTTATCTAAGCGCGAGCGAGAGTGAGAGCGAGAGCGAGAATGAGAGTGAGATCTGCGATAGCGCTTCGAGTTATTTCAAGTGGATCCATG
>QGMF01000025.1:0-104574 GCA_007821475.1 Lachnellula arida | reverse complement strand
AGGAATCCTTATAACTAGTATAGTTTCTATTAAGATATTTATAGTTATAGGTATCACATAACTAAAAAGCCTTTTAGCGCTCTCTCTCTTTTCTAAGCTATTTCCTTTTTCTAGCTTATTTAAATTTTATCTATGCTTCTTATAAATAATCCTAGTAAGCTAATATATTTTAAATATTATACTTAACTATATATACTCTTAGGAATCCTTATAACTAGTATAGTTTTTATTAATATATATATAGTTATAGATATTATATAACTAAAAAGCCTTTTAGTACTCCTCTTCTAAGGCAGAGAGTTTAAGTAATTAGAAATAGTATTTATTTAATTAGAAATTTAAACCTAGTAGCGAGCTAGGTGCTAAGGCGCCCCCTAGACTTAGAGAGTATAGAGAAAGTAATAAAAAAATAAGCGAATCTTTACTCTATTTTATTTATATTATTATTATTATTATTATTATCCTTTTTCTCCTCCTTAGCCTTCCCTTTCCCCTTCCCCTTTCCTATCTTCTTTAATAGCTTCCTAGCACGCTTTTAGTAAAGGGTCTTAGAGCGCGGGCGAGGCGTAAGTGGCTTAGTGTAACGATTATGCTTTCTGGTCTTCCCTGGAAGGCCGGCTCAGACTAGATCCCGCTGGAGCTAGGCTGTCGTAAGGGTTTGACTTGAAGACTTTGTCGATGTATCACACGGGGTTGCTACACTTGGAAGTGTAGTCCGTTACTAAGTATAAGACAATAAACTTATATTGAGAAATACTATTTGAAGTTGAGCACGAAGCTCCTATCTAATGGGTGACGACCCAGTCTTATATAGAACCTCCGCCCTCATGTGGTCGACCTGGTCGACTTTGGTCGACAAGTCGAACAGTCGACCAACTTCGACCTCATCACGTGATCCATCATCCCGTGAATTCCTTGGGTCGCTTCCTGGGCCACCGGGCCTACGGTACGACCACCTATACTATAAGGAAACCGTTTTCCTCCCAAGGGTTCTACTATGTCTTTCAGCTGGACATTGAGCCTAAGGTCCCTTGGTCACGTGTCACGTTCGTAACACTATCCCACATAGTTGCTAGCTTAGTTATATAAAGCAATACTAGTATTTGCTAGACTTGATTTTATAGTATAAGGCGTTATAGTATAAAGAGTATTAAGCTTAAATTTATATAAGGTAGAAGAGAAGTCTAGAGATATCTAGTTGCAAAAAGTTAGCTTAGAATACTACTAAAACAGGCAGATATATATATAAACTATATAGTATTCGCCTTAGAGGAATACCCTTAATTAAGAAATAGTAGACATGTTTGAAAGTAGTAAGAAAGTATAAAAAGTATTAAATTTAGGGAAGGCATTATATAAAGTTAGGGTTACCACATAGTAACTAAAGTGCAAAATATATTACAACCGGAGGTACTAGAGATCCCTCTTTAGAAAGCGCTACCACTAAGATTAGCAGACAAGGTACTTCTAGTTAAAACGCTAATTGCACCTATATGCGCTAGCGAGCTAATCGCTATAGCCCTAGAATAAGCGAGAGCATGCAAAAAAATATCTTACTTGTAAGTTAAGACGGTACCTAGGGACACGGTGATCAGACTGGTGGGGGGTGTTTATTCGCAGCCACGTGACCTGGCTGAGACCGGCAGATAGACTTTCACCGTCAACCGAAACACGTGAAACGCCGGATGGACGATTAGGCGCTTGGCAGCGGTGATTATGAAGTTCTTACTCATGCCTCTGGGGTAGCCCTGGTAGCATAGCGCATTTTTACCCCGCAGTCCCTCCTGGCCCTGGGTCTGCGTCTGCTCCGTAATGGCACAGCAGGAGAAGGAGAATAGCTTTTGTCTGCATAAACGAAACCCTGCTTGTTCTCCAGACTATCTTGACTCTTGAGAGCCTTGTCACATTGCAATCTAAGCATCTAAGCTCTTCGCCTTCCTGTGGCCGAGGAGACGATACAGTACCGGTAGTCGGAAGGAACTATCATGTCACAGACCGTCTTATCAACAACCGACAATGACAATGTCGGCCTGTCCAAGCCTGCCAAAGCAGCTCGAAATTACTCGTGCTCGCGATGTCCCAAGACCTTCAAACGCAGTGAGCATTGCTCACGCCATGAACGCGGCCGTATGTTCTACTCATTGCCATGACTCTGTCTGTGTGTAGCTGCATCTTACTCATACAATATTTCCAATCAGATACCCAAGAGAAGCCCTTTCACTGTAGGTATTGTGGGCGACGATATGCTCGCAAGTATGTTCATCACAGAGTCTTCTCAATTCTGTATCACACAACCTGACTTATTCTTGATAGGGATCTAGTAAATCGTCACGAGAAATCTTTTCATCCTCTTGCCGATAAAATCAATCCGGATTCTACAGAGAATGAGGTCGTTGTGGTGGATTGCCGACGGTCGCCGCCAACCCCAGATCTTGCTGCCCTTGGTTCTTCACCCTCACACAATTTGGCTACAATCCTGGGTACTCCGCCAGATCTAGAGGGCGAATCGACGCTGCAAAACACAATTCATGTGAATCCTGCAGGCCTTCAATCCACCATCAACGGCGTTCCGAGCCCACCCCCATCCGATGTGACTTTCTTGGAACCTGGAACTGCGACAGGTATGGACGAGAGCCAAACTGTTAATGTCTCCGCCTTTGCAGGAGATCAATCCACTGTCGTGGCTGCTTCCACGATCAATTTGCAGCAGAGTATTTCGGACCTGCACGCTTGGGATGCATCCGATAGGATGTGGCAGAACGCGGACCAGTTCGCGAATAGTGACAACGTTTCCCAGTCAAACGTTGGCCATACAACACACCCGCCCCAGGATAGCGATCACGAGAACTACTTCAATAACTTTGATATCCTCTCAATGATGCCGAAAAATGGCGTCGATTTCGAAGGGGAGTTTTCAACGTATCTGATCAATTCGGGATACAGCCCCGCAGAGAATCTGGACATGCCACACCAGGCTCATGGGAACTCACCATTGCTGCCATCGTCACTCCTTGAAACCAATAATTCGTATCCTATAGCAATTGGAGCGAAAGCGGTGCCATTCAACACCGATAGAGAGCGGGGAAGTGGAACATTCTCAAGAATGCCAAATGTCATGACAGAGACACCTCGAAAGTTGCCTGTTCCAGTCGTTGATTCCGAGGCGTATGAGAGTATCGTAGCTGATGCGAAAAAACGATTATCCCCGGATCAGTTGGACGAAATTGAGATGCTGAGCTCCCAGGATATGCAGCAGTTTCTAACAAGCTATTTCACTTGCTTTCATCGCCACTGTCCCATCTTACACCCCACTTCTGTGGACTTCAAGTCCGTACCCAGTTATTTAGTATTCGCGATATGCGCCCTTGGTGCTTTATACCGCCTTAGGCGGAAAACGGCCAAAGACCTATGGTACTGGGCAAATCTTATGGTCGAAAAGGTAAATGATAGCAACCAATTTCCTTCGATAGAGAAGTAATTAACAGAAGCTAGGAGTTGCCTGTTTCCTCGTCAGAATCGTTGTCTCGTACCGGCACGGCCGCCGTCCAATGTAGGATGCTGCTTGGAATGTTCGCCATCTTCAGTGGTGACATGACAGAACGCGCTATTTCAAGAGCGGGATACTGGTGCACGGTAAATAATCTTTTTTGGAGATGTCTCAGCCTAGGCGGACACTGACATGGTGCTTAGGAGTATCGCAGCCGGAGATCTGCCCTCGCCCTGATGCCCTACAATGCTTCCACTACAGAATGGGAACAATGGATCTCACGAGAGGCCTCGAAAAGGTTCGTGAAACACAAAACTTTCATCATATTGCTGTGCTAATATTCAGCCCTTCAGATTACTGTATGGTATTTTTATAATGTCTTCTATGATGACCGTAACATATGATCTGTGTCCGGCTTTTTCGGTAACACATGATCTCAATATAGAAATCCTAGATGAGGAATGTCTATGGGAAGCGAGCACTTTGGAGCAGTGGCAGGCTCTCCGAAAATCACAGGCTCCTCGTTCGTCGATAACCGTGCGGGACGCAATGAACCACCTTATCTTTGGCAAGGAGGACTCTGATCCGAACCCAACTCGATGGACAGCTTTTGCTACGACGATGATATTTCATGCGGTCAACGTCCACATGTGGCACATAATGCAATGTACCCAATCTTTGACCGCATTTGCGGTAGATGAGCAAAACAACCGAGTTTTGAAAGCGGCTTTGGTCTTGCAAGTTGAGACGGCGTTGGCGAGGAGTTATGCTCTACTCACCTCAGATCGTTCGGAACGGGAGCATACTTCCGATGATCCCGAGGGCCCGCTCATCTTCAACTGTCTTGCACTATTGCGCAGCGCTTACGTTCGCGTTTTCACAGGGGCCGGCAACTTTGATCGCATGATGCTGCTGAGCGAAGAGCCCCTTCAGGTTGCCAAATCCGTAGACGAATATGTCACGGGCACCCAGGAGAGGACCCCTTTTCTTACCCGGGCCGTGGACAAGGCATATGGCGGCCTCTTGACACCCATCAAGGCGGGATATCTTTTGGTGCAGAAGACCGCGGCACTCAGCTGGAGTGTTGAGCACGCTGTAGCTGCTTGGGACTGCGCGCTCTTCGTCACGAAATGGATTCACGCCATGGAAATGCAACAGCAGGAGCTGCCACCGAATGAGGAGGAGATGAGAAACCTGGTCAACTTCCGCGAACTGCTGGCAGAGGTTGACAGTGACTATAATGGGTCTGGGTCTTTGGCTGGGGAGGTGACGCGGATATGGGCTGGCTTTTTAGATGATACCTGGGTATTTGGGATTACGCTGCGTATGGGAAAGGTTTTGAGACAGCTGTCAAATGCATTTGCGCAGGATTGGAAGGCTAAGTTTCCGCAGGGGAATCCTGCTGGGCCGATAAGTCGATAGAGGTTAGGACGTGCAAGAGTTACCAATAGGGGCAGATTAGATGATCGTTCCTTATGAAAGCATCTCGGAGCAAATCCGAGTAGCACGAATCACGATTGAGCCAAATCACCTGGGTAGTTATTCACATCATCTAAAGAACCTCAGATGTATGAAATGTTCTGATATTCCAATCGAACTTTGAATTGGACTCTATCTCACCAAGACAAGGCCTCAGTGATAGACAGCCCATTCCCAAACTTGCTTCCCCTACATCAAGCTTTTGTCCCAGCAGCTCTTAGTAATCGGAGTGCGTACGTATAGAGAACTTGGCGAGAAGATTGTATCTAGACCAGATAGATCGATATCTGCAGTGCCAGAGTGTTAGCAGTTGTCACTATTTCGCAAGCTAACAGTGGTAGACTTACTTCTTTCCAAAGATATACAAAGGAACAGTTGTCAAAGTCAGCGCAAACGCAACGCCCCCAAAGACGTAGAAGACCTCTGCAGATCCCACGGTGGCCGTCCAGTCGTTGACGAAGTAACTGAAGCCGTAGAACAAGAAGTTCTTGAAAACCATTCCGGCAATAAAGATCTCGTTACTCATATCGCGGTAAGCATCAAGCGCGTAGGCCGAAGAGGAGATGGTCACGCAGATGACACCGAAGAGAACAATGCCGTGGACGGTAGCACATGCGTACAGGTTCACCGCATTTTCGATCATGTATCCCCAGGCGCAAAGGCCGCCTCCAGTGAGTAGGCCGCCTGCCATAACAACGAGCCTGTATTCCGGCTCATATGTTCCCCCGTTCCTAGCACAGAACCATCTGATGAGGCGATCGTACACGATTCCTAGGAAAATGGAAGCGACGATTCCACCAATGAATGGCCCAAGAGACAAGTATCCGATTCCGGATGCACTGAGGCCGTATGGTGGCAAGGAGAAGATCTGCGCCAGAACATAGGCTTGCGCGACGTAGGTGGCAGTGATAGTTCCCGATATCACCACAACCCAGAGTACGGCGATGTTCATGCACACCGCAAAAGGAGCAGCAACGAGTTGCAGTAGATTCTCATCGGAATAGGAGCCAGTGAAGATGGCCGTTTCTTGCCAGAAGGTCTTCTTCTCGGGAATCGAACGCACAGTTGGGGCCAGGGTTTCGATGAGAGCAAGAGGCACTCCAGTATCTTCTTCGGGGTTCTTCTCTTGTTGCTGTTGTCGGTGTTCCACTTCGGAAAGACCTTTGAGGTCTTCGAGCTCGTCGATCTCGTATCGATTATCTCTGATATACGAAGTCTCGGGACAGAAGAAGAAGAGCAGGATGATTTGGAAGCCGAGGAAAGCAATTAAGAGATGGAAAAGATATTTCCAACCAAGATTGGCAGTTACAGCACCGGTTATGATACTTGAGAAGTTGGAGATGCCACCGAGGAGAAATTGGATGGCAGATGCATATCTTCCGCGTTGATGGACGAAGTAGAGATCGCCAATAACTGAGATAATCAAAGACTCGTACGCGGAAATAGCTAAGCCTTGGATGATTCTGGCAGCGAGGAGCCCTTGGTAATTGATGGTGGCGGAGCCGACGATGGTGCCGATCAAGCCGAAGAGGGAAGAGAAGAGGAAGCAGGGTCGTTTGCCGAATTTTCGAGAAAAGGCCGAGACAAAGGGACCAGAGCCACCCGCGACTAGAAGTTGATAGCCAGAGATGAGTGTTATTTGACCGATAGGGACGCCAAAGTCCTTGGAGATTGTGGAGAGGCCAGCATTCAAGAGCGGCGCGATCGTTGCTGCGTTGAGACAGGTTCCGAACCCAAGAATGATGATACAAGCCAACTTCTTCATCGGGGACCAGTTCAGGGGATCATTGGGATCCTCGGATGGTTGAGGTACTAGGACGACGTGTGTATTTCTTCCTGTGCCATGGCGAAGTCCTGCTGTAACGGCTCCAGAATGGGCCACCTTCTCGTCAAGTATGACTGTTCCTGGCACATGTGACAAGTGCCTATCTTCGAGAATGCCTCCAAAGCCCATGGTGATGTATGTTGATGTTCTGAAATGGCTAGGTTGCCTGTACAATGGTCCCAGGCTTTCGTGGGAAATAACTTAATGATATGGTAGTACAGCTTGCTAGCAACGCGGATTCTGTCGCTCACGTAAAATGGTCAAGCATCTCCAAACGAGAGATCATATAAACATACATTCAAGCCAAAGCGATGTAACAATTCGGGTTTCCCGATCAAGTGCACATTGGTTTTTGACCCCACAAACTGGAAAATGCGGAGTGTGGGGTCAAAATTGAGGTACCGGCACTGTACCAAAATGGTCAATTCGACCCAGTTCGGCCCCTTTATCTGGATTGGCTACAACAGGGCAAGGTATCCTACTCCACTGAAGCTAGGTAAGGAATACTCTCTCAATCGACCTTCCCTTATTTATGCTTAACCATCCTTAGCGAGGGGGTAAATGTCAACCAGGCCTCGTGATACTTTGCCATTCCGCGAGAGAGATGTCTGCCCTGAATCTACGCTTATTAACGATAACTTCTAGATATACTACAGTTGTGAACAAGCTCCCGTCAGTTTCTCACGATCTATCCCTTCGTCTGAGCACTGTCCCAGACAGGGGGCGCGTAAAGTGGTTTTCAATGCGGCCGCACATAACCTAGGCCTAGTTAGGTATCGCTTAGTGTTTTAGCCTACTTTTACACACGTGACAATAAATTAAAACTAAATATTAGTTAAAAGAAATTCTATAAAAGATATAATTGATTATTTATAAAAGTATGCTTTAAAAGCTAGTAGAATCTATAATTTAAAGAAGTGAAAACGTAAAGATTTATAAGTAAAACACGAAGATTCACGACTAATTAAGCGACGCGATCGCCTAGGGATCCCTGCTGGGACAGGCTCAGACGAAGGGATAGATGATCGATTTCCCCACCAACATGCGTGGCACTACTCAACTATCATTTATAATCACCGGAACCGTGTGGAAATACTATAACTAATTTCACTGACGCATGTTTTATACTATGCCAGTCGTGGAAGCTATTATACCAAACGTGCGTCTATATCATTATGGATTGGCGTGAAATGCAACAATTTTTGAAGCTGATGAGAATTTCAAATTTCGTTTTAACTCTATGATATAATTGTCCTATGTCTGCTACTCAAATTGTATGCTAACTAGTAATACTAAACATATTGATTGCGACTCCATAAAATTGCTCAAAAAACCGTTGCGCCAGTCTTATAATGCTGCCTAAAGTCGTACTTCAGATTGTTGACACCAAGCTGCAACGTTTTCGCAAATTCAGTATCAGTCTCGGTTCGTTTGCACATTTTCAGGAATTCGTCGGTTTCGAGAGCAGTATTCGGATTTTGATCGAAGAGACGTCGCAGATTCTCGCATGAAATGGGATCGACCATGGTCTGATACTTTTCTCTGCGGACGTCACTATACTTGTCCAAGATTGAATCATCTGCCTTGCCATCATACATTCCAGCGAGGCAGTCGTACAGACCCCCTACGTCTACTATACCACCAGTTAGGCCAAGGCCACCGCTGCGATCGTGTTAGAACATTGTTGTCATTGCCAGAGAGGATGTTATACAATGGATTGCATAAATGAGCGGCATCTGCAGCAAGAAGAAAGCGGCCAACACGCATCTTCTCGGCCAGGCGTTGGTGAACTTTATAGGGGTTGATACTTGCCAAATTGTACCCGTCTGGTCCTGGATGACCTGGCAAGATCTGCTTGAATTTCTCTGGCTGTCGCGCCAGGATTTCTTCTCGCGAGAGACCAGGTATTTCTCCATAAGTCACTCTCCAGAGTCCGTCCCGAGTGATGCGTGCAGCCATGTGCCAGTGTTCTGGGTGTATAATGAAGTTGGCGTCTTTGTAGCCGTATTTCCCGAAATCGTAGTATGTCTGGCCGGAAGAGTGTATGTTAATAACATGATAAATACCTGGGAATCTCTGAGTGTCATTATGGCATCCAGTGAACTTACATTAGTGGCAACTATCTGCTCATCCCACGTCTTGCCGGGAAAATTAAAGTCCCCGAATAAAGATCTCCTAATCTGACTGTTCGCACCATCGCAGCCAACGATATAATCTGCTTCCATCCTCTTGGTACCCGTTGGAGTCTCAACTTCCACCCATGCCTTGTCCTCGGATTGGCCAAGAGAGGTTACTTTGTGCTGCCAGAGCACCTCCGCGTTGGGCTGTAGCTTTAGATGCTTGTACAAAATGCTACCGAGCTTATCAAGTGGAAGGCATGTGAGTTGATCCGGCGTGCCGTCAAGGACACCACCATCAAGGCCAGCAATGTATTCGCCATCTAGCTTTCGCCAGCATACGGTGCGCGAGATAAATCCTTCCGCTCGAACGTCGTCCAAAACCCCAGCTCGCGCCAATTCGCACACAGCCGGCGGTGCGTAATGAGTTGCTCGTGGCTGGTTATCAAGCTTCTCAACTCCATCTAAAACTTGGGTCGAAATACCCTTCTTAGAAAGTAAGAGTGCCAGGAGAAGCCCAGCCGGTCCAGCTCCTACGACAATAACCTGCAAAAGCCTGTTAGTATTCGTATTACAAAATGATACGATCGCTAAGCTCACTTTTTGAAAACTACTGTTACTTGTGGCGATAGGCATTTTGTGTGCTATGAGGTGATATCTTGACCTGTGTGTTGGGGATAGTATAAGAACTGTCGAGAGATCTTCCTCTGAGGTACAGGGCAGGGTGTGGTAAGAAAGGTTTAGCAACAAGCCTAGAGTTACAAAAAACCCAGTTTGCCGTAATCAGTACTCCACATGATAATGCTGCTCAGGCGGACTTGTTATTGTTTCTTTGCCTTATGCTGGAGAACATGCCCCAAAAATGATGTTTTGGCGGGGTACTGTAATCAGTAGGGTGGGGGAAATTTCCTTAGCGGCTATCCCCCCGTTCACGATCAATACTTGGAAATTTGAGGGATATTTTGCCGTAGGCCCAAACGTCCATGGAATCAATCTACCCCATGGACTGACTTGGCTACGAGTCAAACGCTAGTGGTTGCCGACTCAGTAGTTGGGGTGTGCATGGGTTGTGATAGAGGGTAAAAATGGCCAGCCCCGAATAAAGACTGGCCTTGGACCTGGAACTCCGTCGTTGTCCTTCCTTTTCCAATTCTGTCACACTGTCTATGCTACCACGAAAATGTCAATTGCTGCCATCTTCTCGACACTCTCGTTGCCAAAGACCTTTGGGTTAGCTCTGATCGGCGGGTTCATTGCTGCCTCCGTGATCTACTTCCTTACTGTTCCAAATGTAATTAAGGTGTGCCATCTCTAACGTCTCACAATAACGAGATTTATTCTCTAATCCATAATTGCAGGATAGGAGAAGAAGACACCTCCCCCCTGGACCACCAGGGTTACCCTTCATTGGCAACCTGTTGGATCTGGCCGATTCGGACTTGGTCAGAGGGAAAGTACATAGCTGGGCTCAGCAGTATGGACAAATATTTTACACCAAAATTGGCGGCACAGATTATGTCTGGCTTTCGTCGCCCAAAGTAATCAAGGACCTCATGGATAAGAAATCAGCCATCTACAGCTCAAGGCCCCCCCTGCCACTTGCACAAGATGTCGCCAGCGCAGGACGACGCCAGCTATTCATGCCCTACGGACCTCAATGGCGATCACTGAGAAAAACATCCCATGCGTTATTGAATGCCGCTACGGCAATCAAATACCAGCCAATTCAAGACTACGAGTCGAAGCAGATGATGGTGGAGCTTCTTGACTCGCCAGCGCAATTCTACCAGCATAGTAGACGTTATTCAGCTTCTGTCATCATGTTAGTAACTTACGGATACCGTCTACCAAGCTGGGAGCATCCCCTTATGAAGAAGATTTACACGGTGTTGGACAACTTAACTGAGATGACCGCACCTGGAGCCCACGCGGTCGACAGCTTTCCTTCTTTGACGTTCCTACCTCAAATGCTGCTCGGAAACTGGCGAACATTCGGAAAAAGGGTGTTTAATCACGATAGCAAAGTTTACTTGGACCTCTGGGAGAACCTCAAAAAGGAAGTGGATGACGGTACCGCCAAAAACTGCTTTTGCAAGAGCTTCTACGAGAATAATCCGGAAAAGCAGGGTATTGACGATTTACTGGCAGCCTACACCTGCGGTGGCCTGGTTGAGTAAGCTGATCCAAAGCTCTTATGAGTTACAATCAACTACTAACATCACTGCTAGAGCGGGAGCCGAGACAACGAGCACCACACTTAACAACTTCATGCTTGCAATGATATTGTTTCCTGAAACTGCCAAAAAAGCCCAAGAAGAAATCGATCAAGTAATAGGCTCCGAGCGTATGCCCGGCTTTGACGATGAGAAACAGCTACCATACATTAGAGCCATGATTAAAGAAACCTTGCGCTGGCGTGCGGTGAACAAATTTGGAATGACGCATGCAACGAGCGAAGACGACTGGTATGAGGGACATTTTATACCTAAAGGTACCGTAGCTGTGCTAAACTGGTGGTGAGTACACACAAAATGCACACAAAATAGATATCTAACCATCTAAGGGCAATTCATATGGACCCTGAGCTGCATGAGAATCCAGCCGAATATCAACCAGAAAGATACCTCAAAAAGCCTCTTCCAGCGGCAGACTACATCAATTCGAACGATCCATACGAGAGAGATCACTTCACATATGGTGCTGGAAGAAGAGTTTGTCCTGGAGTACACGTTGCTGAGAGAAGTTTGTACATCGGCGTTGTGCGCACTCTTTGGGGTTTTAATATCAGCAAGGTAAAGGGTACGAAGGGTGATTTCATTGAGCCAGAGACTGGTATGGTTCGAGGGTTTTTGAGTGTCCCAAAACCTTTTGAGTGCGAGATTACCCCTCGGTCTGCTAAACACGCCAAGATCATTAGAGAAACTTTCGGGGAGGACGAGAAGGCGGGAATTGAAAATTAGTTTTCGTATTATTCAGAATAAAGTCCAATATCACAATTGTTAGTCAGTTTGAAAAGCGTGCGAGCCATGTTGCAGTGTCTAAACCAGGCACAGTCTCCGAGATGACTGACTGGTCAAGAACTATCACGCCGCAGTTGTTACCCATCCCCCACATGTGACGACTTGATATACCCGCAAGAGCTGTAAGAGTTCACACTGATACATAAGTATGCGACCTCCAGCACTTGGATATTTCTTCATGCTCAGAAGCACTGTCTAATCAATATTATCTAAACAATGTCGAAGAAGCTTGCAATCGTTACTGGGGCCGCCTCCGGCTTGGGACTCGCCCTAACCAAGCACTTGCTTTCTCAAAATTGGCGAGTCTGCATGGCAGATACCAATGCAGCCATTGGCGATAAGCTTGCTGCAGAGCTCGGAGATGATACTTTATTTTTTCCAACCGACGTGTCTATCTACTCACAACAAGCCAACCTCTTCGCCAGAGCGTTTGAGTTTGGGGGTCAACGACTTGATTTTGCAGCCCTCAACGCCGGCATCGATGACAAACAAAGCCTCTACTCCACTAAAGAGGAATTAGATGAGCGAGGAGGGCCTAAGGAGTTGAATCTGGTGACGTTGAAGGTTGATCTGGATGCTGTGGTGCAGGGTATATGGCTATTCAAGTATTACGCGAGAAGAAATGCAGACAAAAAAGGAGGGAAGATCGTTATCACCTCTTCGGCTGCTGGGTTGTAGTAAGTAACAATCCCGTTGTAGCATAATATCGCTGACCATCTTCAAACAGCCCTATGGATACGAATCCCCTTTACACAGCAGCAAAGCATGCACTAGTGGGACTCACAAGAGCTTGTGGACCTCGATTTATGGCCGAGGACTCTATCACGGTAAATTGTATTTGCCCTGCTTTCGTGCCAACCGGTTTATGTCCGCCACATATACTTCATTTGTTCCCGAAAGAACACATAACACCAATGAGCACCGTACTCAGAGCTCATGACACTTTCCTCGCGGATGATACCCTGTCGGGGAAGGTTGTAGAGCTTAGTTTGGACCAGCTCTACTACCGGGAGCAGCCAGATTGGGCCAACGACTCGCAGCGATGGTTGGGGACTGAGTCTAAGTCTTTGTGGGATGAAGCGTACTTAGCAGAATCATAACTCACGAGTCACTACAAAAACTATTATCTCCGATTTTCATTGCAATATGAGGCTTGGCACCTTGGTGGCGGTTAAGGGGGTGGCAACAGCCTACGATTACCCCACATGCCCTATATGCCCCACATATGCCACATACCCCACATACCCCACATCCGATTTCTAGCATACAAAAACCAGTACTCCATATTGTAGTTTAACTTCCCCACATGGAGCTGCATCGTGCTATGTTTGTCATAGTACTTGGCTCCAAAATGGCCGAAAGTGAACAATTTTGAAAGGTCTCTTGAGGTTTAAGGGGCTAGAAGTGGAGCCTTAAGAGGGAGAATATAAATGGAAGGTTTTATGGAGTTACGTGTGGCAGCCCGATCTAGCTTAGCGTTCACGACATTCCTGTGACACATAAACAGTGTAAAAACACGTGATTATAGGGATAACATTTGGAGATGTTCCCTTCCCAGAGTATTCATTATGTTACTATACAGCTGCGTGCTCACGTGTTAGTATATGATTAATACTCACAGGAATTCAACTAGCTGAGGAGGTGCATTCGATACCTACCTAGGTTCTTACTAACGTTACTACGGAGTTCATACGTGGGTTTTCAGGAATTTGGGTCTTGATATCAAAGTGCTGTGCGAGTCTTGGTCTGGCCTGAGCTATTTTGCCATCTTATAACTTTCATGTCCCACTCCACGTTCATAATCCAGGCTAAGGGATGACTGACGCTTTCTTGTACCTGTGAAGTAGTTTTTCAGCTATGATAATAATGATTTTAGTAGTCATTGACATTGGTTCTTGAGCAAAGGCAAGCACTGGACTCATGAGAACAACTAAATACAATGCATAAGAATTTTTTTTTATCGCTGAGTCCCCTCTTGCCTCTATATTCACGATATTAAGCCGACGCCACACCATCTATATCCACCTTGACATGGCCCAGAAAAAATCCATCTTTTTGAGCGTCTAACCACTCCTGCCGAGTGACTTGTTCCCTTGTAGTATCCCTAGGTACGAACCGTACTTTGAAGCCTTTGGGGAGAGTATTCGCACCCAATTCATATGCATCATCAGATGTATCCATCGGTTGAAGCTTTCCATCGGCTTGTAATGGAGGCTTGATATGAAAAGCCCACAAGATTTTTGCAAGCGTGATAAATAGGGAATTCTCTGCTAGGTGCATACCGGGACATATTCTACGCCCAGCCCCAAAGTCGAAATGGTCTCGGGCGTACGGGTCCGATTGCCCAGAATATGCCCCAGCCTTAAGAGGGTGATTCAGATAGCGTTCTGGCCTGAAACTCTCCGGGTTGTCGTAGCGAGAGGTATCATAGTGGATGGCGTACTGGTGTATAGAAATAACCGTGCCTTTTGGTATGAAGAAGTCTTTATATGTGACGTCGGCTGTTGCGTAATGAGGGGTGCCAATATTTGTGACTGGTCGAATTCTGAGGATTTCTTTGACCATTGCTCGAATGTAAGGTAGGCGATTCTCATGTTCGAAGGTTGGAGATGCTGAGAGCCCGACAACTTCATCGAGCTCAGCATGTGCTCGAGCTTGCACGGCCGGATTGGCTGCGAGGTACAGAATGGCACTGTTCAGGGAGGACGACGTTGTTTCTGAACCGGCCTAATTTACTGGTTATTAACAGCCTACACTTCTTCAAAGCTTCTGATCTTACCTCGATCATAGTACCGGCAACGAATGCAGCTTGCACTTCACTAATCCCTTGTGCCTTATAATCAGTCTCGGAAAATTGCTTGACAAAGCACTCTGGGGCCTGTTTCTGATCGATCTGAAGCATTAGATTGGACCAATATTTCATCCAGATCTTGGTTTGGCGGTACCGGTATCGCAATGCCCGTTCTCTCCACCACTGAAGAAATGTTGGTAGCTTAGCAAGGGGAGGAATCATATCTGCTATGAATGCACCTGGTGCAGTGCTGTCGGAAAACTCTTTCATGAGGCCATATATTTCCTTGACGTCTTCGCTTTGCTGCGACCGATGTCAGAAAATACACGAGAGACTTTTCAGTAAAACATACCCATTTTTGCACCCTTCGGCCATAAGTGGAGGTCAGGACAACTGAAGTAGTATATCGCCTAACGTGCATATAGAAATCTTCCTCATTCGCGTTGTCGGTCATCAGGTCGAACACGAGATTTTTGGCTTCAAAAAGCTGTGAAGGCATGAAGGTGTTTGATACACTAGGTGTAAGAAGTTTGTGGACGATAGTTCTGAGCTTTCTCCAAGTAGGCGTATAGGTCATGAGTAAGAAGCGATATCCACCACTAATAAGATCATTGCCGACGGGCATGGGTGCGCGTCCTGAGGTAATGGCGGATTGTTTGTCCAGTATCTCTTTCACGGCTTGTGGTGTGTTTAGAAATACCCAATTTTCCCAGCCAATCTGAACCTGCATAACCTCTCCATACTCGCTTGCCCACGTCATCAGTTGCTTCTGCGGTTGTGGACCCAGTTGAAGCGTATTGCCAACAAGCGGAAGTCCACGAGGGCCAGGAACTCTACGGAGGCCGGCCGGTGCCCATCTTGCTCTATATTTCAGATATGCTATGATCAGTACGCCAGTTACTAGACCTGCATAAGTATAGGAGAAATGGCTCAATAGTTGCGAGATAGCCATGAGGAGTTACGACGTGATTGGCGAATATGTCGAGATGCGATGAGAGGAAGCGAAACCTTAAAGTTATGAGCGTTGAAAAAGTTAATTGTATTTAGATATAAAGTTGGAATATGTGTGGTCGAGAAATTGAAAGTTCATAGTAGCCACTATGGTGTGGGGTAATTTTGCGGAGAACCTAACCACAGCACCCCTTCTCTTTTACTCTTTTGTAATTAGCCCGAACCGTGGAATATTTCGATATGAGCCGTTATGCCAACATCGGTACCCTCTAGTCTGGCTTGTCGAAGAAGAAAACAAACTCCATTGCGGAAACACGATGGCTCAAGAGGGATGAAAATAGGAGGTTGTTAGAAGAAACTATTCATTGGCTATTACTAGTACTTATATACCAGGAGAGCTCTTACAATTTTTGATGTTGATGATCAGGGGTTGTGATTTAATTAACTAAGTACATGAAATTCTTATAAAGATAAGTAGCTAGGTGTCGGCGTATCATCTGACATATCAGCAAAAGCTGTCCAATGCCTCCACTTCTTTTCCTTGCTCTCAACCTCGTCTGCAATGGCGATAGCCATATCCGAAGCTGAGATCCCATGTAACCGACCGTCAAGATTCTTGGGATCCTTTTCGTCTCCTTTCACCGGCAACACATCGAATTGAATATCATAGGCTCCAGTTCTCCGACCCGGGCGATAAAGTGCGGGAGGAGATACGAACGTCCAAGGGAATGCGGTATTTCCATCAAAGAACATAAAGCTGGTACGGCATGCTGTAACAAATACAAGGGCCTTGTCGTTACTACGCACGTATCCCTCATACTCCTCGATTACCTTTTCGGTTTCATCAGAAGTGTTTCCAGACGCTTTAGCGATTCGGGCATTGCGGTAGGCACGTAAACCAGAGCCCATCGGACCCAGCCGCTCTTCCATATAAGACGTATGAGCCTCACTGTCTGCGATTCCGCGACGGTATGACATCCACCAATCTTTGTCCTCGAGAACGCATCTCTCTAATGAGCCTGGCATGCATAGACTTCCACAACCACCAACCATTACAAAGTAGCCAACTTTTGCTAATCTGATAGCTAGAACGATCTTCCTTGTGACTTCAAGAAACGGCACTATAATAACTTTAGTAACTTCCTCCTCCCAACTGGTATAGAGCAAGAGAGTTACTATATTGCAGTGCCTCATGTCCAGCACTGTGGGGGCCATATTGGTTGACCACGACATCCAAACCGTTGAATACATCGGCAAGCTCGACCAGACTTAGGGCATTGACGTCTGCCGAAACCGGTGTATATAGTTGATGAGCTCCTAACTTTTGGGGTGCTCTTGAGATGCCGAAGACCCGGTGACCACGATTTAGCAACTCGATGCAGAGATAAGATCCTCCAAATCCAGCAGGACCAATCACTCCAACTTTTAAAGTCATGATAATGAGCTATGTGTACTAGCTATATGTTCCTGAGGGAGATAGTAGTGAATGACAGGACTTAAATCATACATTCAGCAAGGTTGATAAATGATTCTGCGTTCACTTCCCCGCATTGCACCCCCACTCGTAGAGCAGACCCTAGGGTCACCAGCACCTTACCTTAGTGGATCAGATCTGTTCTAAATTTACATTACACCTCTCATCTGGGGTTTGGTCCGGGTTGTTTAATTAACAAAAGCTTTCGAACTTCACTCAAATTCCCCCGTTCTGGTGTGTGGACTATCTTTTGACGCTTCTGACGAGATCTCACGGACTATTGTTTTATTGAGTCGTGTGTAGCTACCTACTTACTGAAATTCCATTAAATATAAGCAGATTCAGGAACCCGTGAGGTTCATTCGCTATGGTCTCCATAGTTCATCGATAGTAGTGTCTAGTTATATAAGGTTACAATCACAAAACTAAACCACGTCTTGGAAAGGTAGTCTTTCCTTCGTAGCTCTCTTCATGTCACTATCCAACATGACCATCAACGTCTGATTAAGACCCTTCTTCATCCACTCAGTGTCATGTGCAAATGCGACATGACATCCTAGCTCCTTTTCCATCAATCTAATTCTCCTTATGGTGTCTTTTGCTCCTGGAATATCTGCTTGCAAGGAAGCGGAACAGCCATCGGGAGTTTCCCACACGGCAAACTGCTCTAGCCCGTCAAAAATGCGCCTGCTCAAGAATTTAGCATCTCTCGTCCAGGAAATGACAGGCAAAGGCTTGCCTCGAGTGACAACAATCGCTTCCAAGCACAACCCACTGGTTGTCCCTGACATGTGCAACAGCACATAAATTTCCCGGCATATGTCCAGGAGCCTGAATAATCCAGAAGCTCCCATTTCCAAAGAAGTCCATGGCCTTTTCAAATGCCCCAAATCTGACCCAAGGACCACTGAATTCCTTCCAATTTTGAGTTTTCCTCATGGAGTCGAAGTATCTCCCATCCCACTCCACCGTTTCTTCGGCATCTTCTGAAGCCAGGTGCCCAGGAGAACAATGCTCTGCTGTACCAGGACCAAAGAATGCACATGCTGCCGGGAACTCGGTATCAATCGGCCGGCAATGATCCCAATGTGCGTGGCTTATATAGCAGTAAGTATCGATCTATCCAAGCGATTACTGAGCTTCGGCACCTGAATAAAACAGAGTCTATCTCGTTTCCTCTGACGTTTCTCTTTGCCAACTGCTCACAAATGGATATTCTCGGGCCCACGGCTTCCGTCTGTAATAGCATATACTTCTGTACCCAGGGTGTATAGTTTTCTGTTCTCTAAATCTTTCAGTTTACATTCATTCACGGGAACGCTTTTGTGAGGGTAAAGGAACGTGTTATACTCCACTAAGCCCGAGATCCCACATCACTTGTCTTCCCGTCTGGATATCTTTTATACAGAATGCCCAGTTATACATGCGAAAGGTGTCGTCGCTCGCACCCGCGTGTATCTTCGATGCCGCTGCGATAAAACTACCGCCGTCGAGACAGTGAAGCTCCACACATGAGGCATCTACGGGCAGCGGCAAAAGCTCCGTGCCTGAATCCGACATGTTGTTGATTGAATGTAATGTCGTCCAACTTATTAAAAACTTAATAATCTCAAATCTTCTCCTGCATATACCTGGATCTTTCTCAACCCCCTCATACCGGCGAGTCTCTTCATGTGGGGAAAGGCGGGGTACATACAGTAGCCACTCCCGGAGTCCTTAAAATTTGAGTTTTAACAAAATAAAGTTGCATTAACTAAAAACTACTCCACCCTTCTCCTGTTAGCTGTTCATACAATTGATGTAGTTGCAACGCTTGCTAAGGGCAACCACGTTCACAACAACTCAATACAGAAGCACAAATGGCATTTCATTACGGATTTATCGGCCTTGGCGCAATGGGATACCCTATGGCCCTCAATATCCGTCAGAAGGCTTCACCGGGAAGCACGTTATACATTTATGATGTCCACTCTCCATTCTGTGAAAAGTTTGTGGCGGAGAATTCCTCTTATGGACCTATCAAGGTTGTGTCTTCCGCGCGAGAAGTCGCGGACATGGCCGATATCATCATTTCAATAATTCCGGCGGCTTCACATGTTAAAACCGTGTATCTAGATGCCACGAATGGTATTATTGCCGCAAAGAGCAACCAAAAACGTCTGATGTTGGAATGTAGCACAATTGATGCACAAACAGCTAGGGATGTTGGAAATGCAATTATGGATGCTAGTAGTGGGATATATATTGACACACCAGTCTCGGTAAGCAGTTTCGGATTCCTGTCTCCGTGCGAAAAAGCCTTCTGACCTTGACTTCTAGGGTGGAGTGCCTGGTGCGCTTGCAGGAACGCTCTCCTTTATGGTGGGATCACAGGAACCCAGCGCAGGCTTCGACATTCACCCACAGCTCGAGGCCACCATGAGCATGATGGGAAACCCATCCAAGTTCTTTTATTGCGGAAAGCTTGGAGCAGGCCTCGCTGCCAAAATCAGCAACAACTACCTTTCGGGAACGATTCTTCTGGCTAGTGCTGAAGCGATGGCAATTGGGATTAAGTCCGGCATTGACAAACACCTCCTCTACAAAGTCATACACAACTCTACGGGTCAGAGCTTTATGTGTGACCATGTGAATCCTGTTCCAGGGGTAGTGGCGCATGCTCCCGCAAGTCGGGATTATGAAGGTGGTTTCAAAGCCCAGATGATGGTCAAAGATATGACATTAGGTGTTGATGCGGCAGCGGCTGTGGGCATCAAGCCAAGTACGGGACAGGCTGCTCTGGAGTTATACAAGCAGGCTGCAACGGATTCAAGATGTATTGATAGAGATGTCTCGGTGGTATATCGTTTCTTGAATGGTCCGGAGTAAGGTGACCACAGCTGTAGATTGCAAAAGTTACTATTTTATTTATCGGGCAACGATATTGCAGTACTCCGGGATTTGTGTGACAAGTAGGACGATAGATTTAGGGTGTGTAAACCATATAATTCAGCTCATCTCATAAGTTTCATACATCACGACGAAGTTTTAGTATTACTTGCTTGTTGCAGGTGGTTTAAGCAGCCGAGCTGAAAGTCGTCTGTTACTTGTATATCGAGTTACAGGTTATACCCGAATTGGATTTCGAGTTAAAATCATTCCGTCAGTCAATCATCGCGATTGCTCGTAGGCCAGATAGTTTGAGGATTTCAACAGTGAGGGTTATTTGATTTTTGTTCTGGCTGGGCAGCCTATTGAAAAAAAAAGAATAGCACGTAACGTAACTGATGAATTAAAGATCCGGCAAGTAATAGCCATCGAGCTTCCGTGAGCATTACCAACGTGAGCAGATGAGTCAAGTCTTTCTAAGCGCTATTATTAACGAACTTTGTGGGGCCGTGTTTAGTCAAAGGGGGAGGCCCGGTGAGGGGTCGGGACAGGCCAATTAAAGCCTACACCAAACGGGGCGCTGTCTCCCACTTCTTGCGCTGAATGAGCTTACGAGATTGTTGGTAAGGTTTTATTATGGTCCGCCTATCTACTTCCAGGCGCCCCCGAGTCCCGAGAACGGGCGATGCTGCCCCGCATTGACAGCCATTGGACCCTCCGAAGTGTTACCCCACCAATGCGAGCACCCCACTCGTTCAAAACTAATGTACCTATGCTCCATCTTTTGACTTCGTGACGATTGCAGGAGGGGGGAAGGTAATGATATGTAGTGACTGCATATATTGACGGTTCCTCTGACCATTTCTCTCGAGTTGGAGAAGAGATTTCACTACTACAGTTAGCTTTGCTGAACTCTGGCCTCTTGTATCTCTGTCTTGCAACATGCCGGCAACACTATCAAATCCGAAGGAATACCAAGATATCTTCCACTGGGCTGAAACCCAACAAGATGGAAAGATACCATCCTTTGCTACCAGGAAGAATGATCCATATGAGGTAAGATAACGTCTGAAGTCATTTCTTCTAGCAATTAACTAAAGGTTCTCTAGTATCAAACAGGTTTCAACAATGAGTACGTCCAGACGGTGTACTTAACGTTCTTCACTAATAGCCTCAAGATTTGCCTCAGAAGCAGTCCCTGGAACCTTGCCTCAGGGTCAAAATTCGCCCAGAAATTGTCGGTACGGACTTTACGCCGAGCACATGACAGCTTCCGCTTTTGTTGCACCTCGAAGCATGAATAAACGTTCATGGCTCTACCGCGCAAGACCCTCGGTGGCTCATCAAGGTTTCGTGAGTTTGTGAAAACATTTCATCACTCTCTTACTAACTAGTCTCATAGACTGACCTCCCGGACAACCCTGACACCGAGTCGAACTTTCTACCAATTAATAGTAAAGTCCATGTTTCACCAACGCAACTCGCATGGCTTCCGTTCGAAATCCCTTCTGGTAGCGACGTTGACTTCGTTACCGGTCTGAAGACTGTTGCAGGTTCCGGAGATCCAACACTCCGAGAAGGAATTGCAACTCACATCTACGCCGCAAATTCAGACATGAAAAATAGTGCCTTCGTGAACTCTGATGGAGACTTCTTGATATGTCCCCAACAAGGATCTCTCGATATACAGACCGAATTCGGTATGCTGTTCGTGCAGCCTGGCGAGATTGTTGTTATTCAGCGCGGTCAGAAGTTCAAGGTAGACCTGCCCGATGGTCCATCTCGAGGTTATATCCTAGAAATCTGGGGAAGTAACTTTGAGCTTCCAGAGCTGGGCCCATTGGGTGCCAATGGTCTCGCAAACGCCAGAGATTTCCTTCACCCAGTCGCTAAGTACGAGATCAAGAAGGAAAGCTGGGGAGTCATCTACAAACTTGCTGGGAAATTCTTCCGGAGTACTCAGGAGCACAGCCCATTTGATGTTGTGGCATGGCATGGGAATTATGTAAGGTTCACCTCGTACAGACCCGCTCGACCGCTAATGGAGGATCAGGTACCCTACAAATACGATCTGACAAAGTTTGTGAACGTGGGCTCAATATCCGTTGACCACATTGATCCCTCTATCTTCTGCGTCCTGACTGCCAAGTCACGCGACCCAACAGCACCACTGGCAGACTTCCTCATCTTCTCACCACGCTGGGATGTAGCATCGAACACATACCGTCCACCTTACTACCACCGAAACGTTGCTTCCGAATTCATGGGACTCCTCTATGGGGAATATGGCGGCCGCTCTGACGAGTTCCAGCCAGGAGGTGCCTCATATGAGTGTGGAATGGTTCCACATGGAGTGGCTTACGAAGAGTTCAAGGCTGCTACTGAGAATGAGCCCCCGGTCATGCAGATCTCCAAAGGTGCTATAGCTATCATGTTTGAAAGTTCGAGACCATTCACCATTACGGACTATGCCTGGAATAGCAACAAGAAGCACGAGCATGATCCTAAGATGTGGGATAACTTAGTGGGTATGTTTGAAGAGCCCTTTCTCTTGCCGTGTATAGTACTAAAAAGCAATCCAGATAACTTTTCTCAACACCAAGATGAGGTCAACAAGGTATTAGCTCTTCATGAAGCCAAGTTGGGTCAATCAAACACCTTGAAAAATGGCAGCCATTAAATTATAAATACACAGCAGGTTTTAGGATTTCGTAGATGAATTAAAGCTTCACGATATAACAGGTAATTATCAGGTGGAGACCATGATGTTCCGGGGACGCGTCGGCCTCTACATCAGGAACACCAAAAAGTGAATGTCACGGCAAAAAGTGAAAAGTAGTCTTGGCGCTATAGCGACCGCTAGAAAATAAATTTGTCGCTTATTTAACCTTTTTACTTATGCCTTAAAAAAATCACTTTTTGCTATGACATTCACTTTTTGCTGTTCCTGATTTGGAGGGACGAGACCTCCCTAAAAAATCAGGTCTCCACCTGATAATTAGTTTGAACACTCTATTATTTTTTCTATCTATGTTGAAAATAAAATTATTAAAACTTTCGGCTATTATTAGATATATAGAGCTTGAGTATTGAAATGTTTCTCGCCTTTTAAATAGCTGCTACTTTGCAAAGTAGAGCCGTAAATGTAGCTAACTTAAAGCTTATACAAGCAGGTGCACTGCGTATCGAGAATCTGTATCTAAGAAGGGTTTTGCTGCAGTAATGACTGAAGCAAGATGACGGGCTGGTCGTGCGAACAAGGAAATTTTCAAGTTATAGGAGTAAAGGCTGGAAGCTTAAAGGGAGACTTCTCTTCTGCAATTCCAATTCATTAGTATCTAAGCCGTCGTTTCGCTGGGATGTCACACTGGCACTGCGCCCCTAGACATGTCAGCACAATATTCCTACGAATACAGCCATCCTTAAAAAGGAATTTCTTTGTTAATGTGCTTGGCAAAGACCAGACCTCTCTCTTAAGCGCACCTAATCACTGGTGATACGAGTAGGCAGCCTGATTTTATAAACCCTCGTCTCTATTAGTGAACTTGTTCTCGATATCAAGGCTATTTTGGGGTGAGGCGGGTAGGGGGTGGTAGGGGGGTGGTGAGCCGAGCCTAAGGATGGAAATGAGAGAGATCGCGATGTGGAGTTGAATGTGGGTTGCATTGCAAGAGGTGTAGCAAGAGCCGTATAAATACTAGTGGAGGCCTGAGGCCCCACAGGAACCTCTGGTTTATAAAATTATATTGACGAAGAGGATGACTCTGACGTACAGGCCTGGTGGGCTAGTGCGGCGGCCACTAAGGTATGTCGTACAGTACCTAGGTAGGTATCTGATTTGCCTTACTGTAGCCGCAGGATCCTTTAATTTGGTAGCGAAGCGAAGCAAGATCTGCAGAGGAATTTGTAGCGTCAGCTTAATTTTACCTTACAATACCTTGCCGCTTCAGCCTCAGCTTGCCACTATAGTAACGGAGAAATGAGGATATTGCTGGGGTTTAAATCCTTACGAGAAGGGGAACACCCGGGAGCGCTGCACTCGCGCCCTCAGCCCTATTGTGCTTTGCTGCTAATTCGACAAAATGAATGCGCCGTAGGCCAAACAAAATCTAGTTCTATTACCGCTACAGTACTGTAAGAAAATAAAGTATCTCACGTAACGCCCCTGCCTAGCCGTCGCCCCTAAACCCTGCATACCCTCTACGGTCCCACGAAAGCACCCAAGAAAGCAGCTATCTCTGGGCATACCCGGATATCTTCACAGAAACGACCGCCTAGATCCTTGATAACCTCGCACTTTTCGTCCATCGTAAGCACGTTTCGCAGGCCCATACTCTTCGGGTACAGCTCATCATCCAATCCCAGACTCGTATTAAGCATCCACACGCCACCGCTCGCTGGAAAGCCCACCTCGAGGCTCACCTTCAACGTCGGCTCCCTATAATCCACATAACGATCAACAGCCTCGCGCCAGTTGAGGTGCTCGGGCCAATGTGGCGGCAGCTGCCAGAAACTCGCGCCGTGTATGCGGAGGCGCATGCAGAATACGTCCTCGTCCGCCTGTTGGAGCGCGCGCTCCGTGTCCTGGAAGCGGTCGACACCTAGAGAAGACATCTCAACGGGCGTGACCTCTTTGATCCACACCCCGTCGTGCTGCCAGCAAGCGACCTTGCCGTAGTCGAGGCTGTAGCGCTTGAGAGGCTCGAATTGCTCAATTCGGGCGGGGAGATCAGGGCCGGGGAGATCAGGACCGGGGCGATCAGGGCCAGGGAGATCAGGGCTGGAGATCTTGGGGATGGGCCATTCGGAGTCGTCGTTCCGGGAAGGAGATAAGGTGGGTGTTTGGTAGAAGGGGATGCTGTTTCGGTAGAGGTAGAAGGCGGCGGCGAGGGAGAGGAGAGTGAGGATGGCGAGAAGGGGTTTGGAGATCCGTGTCTGGCGAGATTTGGCCTCCGGGGTAAAAAGTGCAGGCATTTCGGCCTTGGTAGATGTCTTATCAAGAAAAGAAGCCATGATTGTTTACCGCGAAGAGAGTGATTTGGATGTAAGGACCAATCTGGATATTGAGAGTTGTGTAGAAAGAAGTATATATATACGTGGCTTACCTCTGTAGATGTTTGTGTGATTAGGATGAGGGAGGAAGGGAAGGAGGACTCTAAATCCTACGCTAGTACCTCTGTACTCTTGTACGGAGGACGTTCAAGTTTACTGGTGCTTCTCCGCATCCTACCAATTCTGTACCTACCAATCGAAGCGCGCTGTAAATGCCGCTACAGTACAGTACTGTATGTACTGTAAGGTGTCGTCTGCCGCGCCGCCCCCTGACTTCGCCTCCCGTAAACCAGACGGCACGGCACGCACAGTCATCACCTTGAGCCCTGCAGCTGGCCGTATGAATCATACACAGCCTAGGAGAACTTCCGTCCTGAGAATGGAGTGTGATGAAAGAGCACGCGCCTGGGCGGCACAATCGTAACGTCTTAGCATATTTGAGACTTTCAAATAGAATTCTCGGCCCCAAAACTTCTAACCGTAAGCGGCTACAGTAAGCCCCGTTACTGGATGGAGCCGGGCCGTACCAAGATTGGCATCGGAGTTTAACATGGCCATGGCGTAATGTTTTTCGTTCTAAAAATCTCAATATAAACACTATTTAGTTTCTATGTATTATTTAGTTCGTGTTCGCTAGAATTCCGAATATAGCCCAAACTTTAAAAGCATTCATATTATACTTAAAGCTACTAATAAGTAGCTAATTATATATTATATCCTATAGCTATTTAACTAGAAAGACTTCTTCGGTTGAATGACATCTTGTATTTAGATCATAATGAGTGAGAATATCAGCTGGTAGGCGTAAGCTATATATATATTTATACTCACTATTCAAGGAAGTATTCTCCTTTGGCCCTCGTCGACATGATCAGAAAGTTCCTTTCCCATCCACTCTGGTTTTGTCCTTTCTAACCCCTCCTCCAAGTCCACAATATCATGCCCAGCTACAAAGAGGGACTTTCCGTTTAACTCGGTTCTCACAGCCGGCAACAAAAGTACCCGGGCAACTCCTATGGGCTCGTTTGCGGGAAGCTCGCCCCAGACGCGGAGGAAATTTGGCAGAAGCATTGGTGTTTCTGGGGTTGCTTAGCACAATGCGATTTCTGGACCGGGATTCAGCTTACTGGTCATCCATGGAGCTACCATGTTTATCGTTGTATTCGAGTTCTTAGGTAGCTGGGTGCGCAATGAGCGCATCAGACCCATTACACCAGTTTTGCTTGCACTGTACACATACAATGGCGCAGTATCGAGAAAGCTACAACATATTCAGCGGCCAACTTCGTGTAATATTGTCTCAGGGACGTACCAGGCGGCACTCCCCGTCAAGACAAGCTGGCATGGTTTGCCACCCATCTTTGCAAAGTAATGTATCGCACATTTTGCCGTATAAATTACGCCAAGGAGATTGATATTCAGTGTGGCTAGGTTGGGGGGTAGTAGCCTCCCCGTCGAGCCATCAACTTTGTCCTCGAGCATATTGCCAATCTCGTTGACTCCAGCATTGGCAAGGACAACATCGAGGGCACCAAACTTCTGGAAGCCGACCTGAAAAAGCTCTAGAACATCATCCCATAGAGATACATCACATTTGCGGAAGATGACACTGCTGTAATATCGTTAGCAGGAGTTTTTGAAAGAAGGATGTTCCTGACTCTCCGAGCTCACGTGCTAGCTCTTGGCCCTCCTTTTCCAGCACATCACCAATTATGAGGTTCGCACCATACTCTGAAGGCCCAAGTTAGCTTAGAGAAGAACATTGATCATTTTTTCCAGTCATGTCCAATTGGGTGGGCAAGGCCTTACGATGTGCAAGGTAGACTGTCGCTCGACCTATACCGGTAGATGCACCCGTGATTAGTACAGTCTTTCCCTTCAACGCAGCAAATTCCGAATCGTCTATCGCATATGAAGTCATAGCAGCGAGATCTGAACAAGAAAATGGCTCCTAACTCGAGACTTTGTAGCAGTTGAGGGACACTTCAAAGTGTCATTCACAACTATGCTAAATAGACTCTTTCAGTTTTGCATTACAGGCTTGTGATGATACGACCATGTATCCTCAATAGAGTCAGCTGTCTTCCAACCATAGCTTGACCAGGGTTTTACTTCCACCACCCCTTTGGTTAGAGCCATCGAATGTACTGTACGTATCGTGATGTGGGTGGGGTAGGTCACGACATCCTACGCTACCCCACATATTCCCCGTTCCCTTTTAGTGAGACAATTCATGCTTAATCTTTCATGCCTAGCGTAAGACAAGTCTTGTGCTGAATTTGAGAAGCTACTATGAGCGTAGAAGTATGAGGAGAACCTCATGAGTTACTCCCGACAATGGCATTTGTACACTGCTGCATACTGTGCGTTGGAAAGATTTGTCGATTTATCCCTACCAACAAAAATCAATGCATTTTCTAGATTTATGTTATGCTTTATGAGTCTGAGCCGTGAAACGTTTACAAAAGATGCAGGCTCTGCGTCCAAGACTATCCATATGAATGCATCAGTGTGAAAACCCGTTCATAGTAAAGTACTAGCCGCTTAAGAACTTCGCCCATACACCTGACATCGCGTCATAACCAGCTCGTGAGAACAGTTCTGGCCAGACAGTATCATTCCCTTGCCTGTTTCTACTCAAGGTTTTACCATCTTCTGAGATATACTCCTTTGTGAATTTTGACCCTTGTTCGACTTTCTGGAAAGGTGCCTTGCCATTTATGAAGTGAATAACGTCTGTTGCGAATTCGACGGCTAGTTTCGCTTGCGACTTGGACATATCCTCTGTGTAGTTCAGGAACAAGTACGCGATATCCAGCACATGAGTTGCATAGCCTTTCCAGGGCCCCTCCCATGGATTTGGCTCTTTGAAACGGTATTGATATGCTGTTGATTTCCATGCTGAGGCGTAAGCGCTTGCCGGGGCATGGAAGCTGATATCATTGGCGAAGTGAAGGATCAAAGGCCATGCCTCACTATCATTCATCTCAGGTGTTATATGATATGCTCTCAAAATTTCCGACGTATATTGAGATGCAAATTCATCGAGAAGCTCAATAAAACGTTTCAAACAACCGGTCTCTTTCGAATGAAACATGATTCCGAAGATACTTGCCTAGAAAGCACTTGTATTAGCTTGATCGGATTTGAAAAAGGGCATAAAGAGACTCTACATACATCCATATCACAACTACCAATGAGCATATTGATGTGTTCAGGCAGTTCGGTCTTGGTGTCTGATGCCAGCTCTGCGAAGCTGGTCTCTTTTTTTATTGTGCGTTCGTCTAGCACTGGTAAGAAGGGAAGGCCTGGTGGTAGCTTCATCAACAATTCTGCTGCTGGCATTGACGATAGGGCCGCTACTCTTTCTGCAGCTGAAAGATATTGAAGGCCTAGTATAGCCGTCACTGTCTGATATACATCGTTGGCTACGAAGCTGGGCAAGGGTCTCATCATCAATGGGCTGCCGCTGAGGCTGATGAACTGCGAGAAAGATGGCGTTCCTGCCCCTAATTGGATCTGGTGTATCGTGGATACTATAGGTATGATTAGAAGTTTAGGGTCCTGCTCAAAATCAAGCATTTACTGCAACTAACCGGCGCCAGCGCTTTCTCCCATACACGTGATTCGATTTGGATCTCCACCGAACAGTGCAATGTGCTTCTTAATCCAGATAAGAGCTACCTGCTGGTCTTTGAGTCCATTGTTGGCGCTGTATCCATGGTCTTGTAACTCTTTTGAGGTCAAAAATCCGAAAGGGCCCAGCCGGTAGCTGTGTCGGTCAGTTCGAGACAACGGAAGAAAGATCACCAGGTCCTACTTAATGCCCACTCCAATGACTGGTATACCTAACTCCTGGGACAGCGTCACGATACGTGCGTGGTCATACTGTGGCCATGCATTCGATCCAATCAGGTACCCGCCACCATGTATGAATACGAAGACCGGTAATGCCGATGACCCATGAAGCGCGTCAGCTGGGGCTGTAATATTCAGATTCAAGCATTCCGTATCTGATTCAGGGAATTTTGGGGCAGGTAAAGATTTCTGAATCAGATCAAACTCATATTCACAAGCATTTGGTGGTGAAATAGCTGACAGCCTAAGAGTTTTTGTCAATTTCGCAGTCCTCATGCACACTCCAAAGATCAGGAAGAAAGGTGCTTATTACCCATGATTGGAATGATCAGAAGTTTTGATATCGGTATATTCGCAAAGTTGGGCTTCTGCGAACTTGTGCTGCAAAGCGGCGTACTTGATTCCTAACCACTGTTTAACGCCATCACTTTGTAAAGAGCTCGACACTGGATGATTTGTGGAAGCCATGTCGATTACTAGTCTGCTATCAATGGCACAGTGTGTATATGACTTTAGTGTCTAAAAACACCGAGATAGTTGTTGATCAAGTTGTGGTGCTCGCTTTTCACTTTTCTTTTTAAGTCTGACCGCCCCTGGCCCCCCATTTTGTATATAATGACACATCAATGTGTGGAGAGTGGGGTGGTGTGGGGTATTATCATTAGCGACGTCTCTATTTTTTATAGTCCTTACCGATCCTTTATCTATCTGTTTCTTTTGGTGTCGATTGACTTTCGGCACTACGAAGAGGCAGATACCTGAGAACGTTGAATAATATTATTAAATTATAATCTTCCACGTCTCGGGGTATCTTCACTACAATCAAACCAGAATGACGGGTACCACAGATTTCGCTTCGCGATGTCGGCCATCCAATACAAATTTTGATGGGCACGATATCCATCAGTATAGAGGGATCAAATATGGTAGTCTTTCGCGACGATTTGCTGATCCCGAAGCCATTTCATATGAAAGCTACGCCGATAAGCTTGATTGCACGCGATTTGGGTAGATCTAGGAACATTCTAAGCTGTGTTTTTCATATCGCTGACATGTCCGTATATAGTCCAATATGCCCTCAGGTATCAACAGACTTCCATCATTTGTTACGAGTTCCAGAAGAGGTCAAATCGTTAGAGCCCAAGGTTGATCAGGATGAATTTGAATGCCTGAACCTCGCTATAACCGTGCCAGCGGGCTCAAGAAAAGGACTCCCAGTAATGATATGGATTCATGGTGTGTCTCTAAAATTATCACCAGAGATCCAGTAAGCTGATGCTGTTAGGTGGTTCCCAAGTTATGACATTCATACCAGCATCCTCGCCATGTGCGGATAATATCCCTTTTGTGGCAAATTCAATGAAGCAAGAACAGCCCATGATCGTAGTATACGTCAATTTCAGACTCAACATTTTTGCTTTCGGGGATGGCAAAGGTAGTCAAAACCTCGCACTCAAGGATCAGCGACTAGCAATTGACTGGACGGTCAAGCATATAGAGAGTTTTGGTGGAGATCCCGTAAGTACTCTCTGCCGTTCTTGCTGTAAGGTCGGCTACTGATCTCAGTGGTAGAACAATATCACGCTTGCCGGAGAGAGTGCAGGTGCTGTCCATGTGCATGCACATATGTTGACTGAAGCTCCCATCCAAAGAGCTATCCTGCAGTCTGGATCACTTCACCTCTCGCCACCCCAAGATCCGATTCGTGGAGAAGGGATATGCGCAACCTTGGGAAATATCCTTGAGAGAGAGGGTTTTACGCTTGCCAGTGCTCCTGTTAAAACATTGCTTGGTGCACTCGCTGACTCGAAGGTCGTTTCCATGTGGCTGCAATTGACCGAGGAGCTTTCCGGGTGGGAAACACGGATCAGTCACATAGACCAACTTTTGATCGGAGACGTCGAGTACGAGTCCATCATCTGGCGAAATGGCATCGAAACTATGACTGCTGGTGAAATCGTGGCGTGCTTCGACTCTGCTGGTGACCAAGCTTTGCAGCTCAAGTCTTTGTACAACATTGATGCTGATAGACCTACATCATGTAAGTTCGGTGCGTTGGATTTTATTAACGACACGAGATTCGCTCTTCCGGTCATTCTAATCAGAGATGCGTACCGCAAAGCTGGGAGATCTGTGTACCATTATACGTTCGACCAAGCAAATCCTTGGCAAGCTTCGAGCAGGGCACACCACGCAGTTGATCTTCTTATGTTATTCGGAAATCTTAATCTCAACGCCGCTGCTACTGCAGTCAGACAAGAAGTTCAAGACAAATGGCTGAGCTTTTGCAATGGGCAAGCACCTTGGTCGGAGGACGGGGTCTACGCTTTTGGTCCTTATGGACGTTGTAATTTGATCACGCCAGAAGAGTACGAGAGCCGGCGCCGAGTACGTCCTTGCACTTTCTTAAAGCAGATCGGCTCTGGTCAATACAATCCCATATGTGGGAAACTAGCTGCAGGAAGAATCAGTTTACTAAATTGAGTACAACCAAATTTCTGTGTTTAACAGGAGTTTATATTAGTTACAAGACTATTCAAAGATGACAACTTTAGCTCAAAGCGTTATTTTTGTTGGGAACTTGCTGCAGCAGCAAGAATATAAACTATTCAGTCACTCGAGCTTAATTGAGTCGGAACTTCTCAGCAGCACTACTCATTTGCCTCATCTCTAAAATCATAGAAGCCTCAAATGCCGAGCCCAGCAGTGTTTGACATCTGAAAGCAAAAGTACCTGGTGGTACTGTAAAGGGACCCAAAAGCGGGGTACTGTATGTAAGAAGTACTTGTGGGGCAATGCCGAAGTGGGGGAAAGCGGATACTGGCGATTCGTGCAGCACGTCTTGATTATAACAATAAAATACTCCGAGTACGGACTAATAAATACCTAAATCTCGTTGCTGTATCCTCTGACTCACTTACACACGTATACATTAGCACAATTTCGAATTCATTCGCACAGAAGATGGCCGATGTTCCGCGGATTAACCCCTTTGTTTACAACGTGTCGCCATCTCGAGTTATCTTCGGCTCAGGGTCTATCAAGAAGCTTGCAGCAGAACTTCAGCGTCAAAATCTTAGTAGCCCACTTCTGCTGTCCACCCCTCAGCAGGTCTCGCAAGTTGAGGAATTGTCAAAGCAACTCAATGGCAAAATCGCGGGGATTTTTTCGGAGGCCACTATGCACACTCCATCTCACATAACAGAAAAGGCTCTCAGCTATACCGACGAGGTGAAAGCAGACTCCGTCGTCAGCATAGGAGGAGGGAGCACCATTGGGTTGGGTAAGGCTATTAGTATCAGAACTGGAATGCCTCACATATGCATTCCGACGACTTACGCAGGCTCTGAGATGACGCCGATCCTTGGAGAGACGGAAAATGGTCTGAAAAAGACGAGGAGTGATGCAAAGATCCTGCCAGGCGTGGTCATTTATGATGTGGATCTGACCATGACACTACCAACAAGCATGAGTGCTACTAGTGGCGTCAACGCAATCGCTCATTCTGGTAAGTCTGCTCTGGCCTGGGGGGAAAAAGCTTTCGAATACGAGATCCTCATGCTGATAATAGATCAGTGGAGTCCCTGTATTCCTCGACCACCAACCCTATCATCAACCTACTTGCAATAGAAAGCATAAAAAGTCTTGCTGTTTCGCTTCCTATCGTCGTTCGGGACCCAGCGGACACCTTAGCACGCACGTCAGCTCAATATGGAGCATGGCTTGCAGGACTTTGCCTAGGATCAGTAGGCATGGGACTTCACCACAAGCTCTGCCACACGCTCGGTGGCTCTTTCAACATGCCACACGCCGAGACACATACAATCGTTCTGCCTCACGCCATCGCTTTCAACGCGCCCTGCATTCCAGAAATATTGAAGACCCTTGCTCAGGCCTTACCCGATAGCAATGGAGATGCAATTGCTGGCTTGAATATCTTGCTAGAAAGTTTGAGGGTGGAAAGGAGCCTCGCGGCGTTTGGGTTCAAGGAGGAAGATATTGAAAAGGCGGCCGAGATTGCGTGTGCTAATGAGTATCCGAACCCAAGACCGATCAAAAAGGGTCCGATCCAGGAGTTGATACGTAGAATTTGGGCAGGTGAACCTGCGATGGCGAATCTATAGATCTTCATACTATTATTCAGTGTAGCATCGTCTCCAAAACTATGTCTCTGAAGCCATTCAGAACTGCTTTCTGGGTGAGTAGTGGCGTTCAAGAGGAGGATATTTGTAATTGTTTCTCAAGCTGTGCAAATCCCCGTTGTCTGATATGTGGGGTAGAGTAGCTCCCCGCCTCGCTACTCCCAACGTCCGAAATACTTCATCCAGAGCGATAACATGCCCTTCTTCTAGGAAAAAGGTGTATAAAACAGATATTGCTTCCTTCTTAATTCAATAATTAGACGGATGTCAATTGTGATCGGCTTTTATTGTGCATAGAGACGTAAGACTTTATAATCGGCAAAGATGTCGCCTCCAAATAGCGTCGGATTCATTGGACTGGGTATCATGGGGTAAAAATGTTGGATATCAAGAGGTTTTTATCAAAGACTGACTGCAACGATAGATATCCCATGTGCGTCAGCTTGTTCAAGAAATCTGCCGATACCCAAAGCCTCTATATCTACGACATCTCAACAGAGATATTGAGCAAGTTACAAAGCGAGACAAGCAGGACAAGAGTCCACATCTGTAGCTCATCGAAAGAAGTAGCTGAGAGATCGGTACCTAGGTCTTCCATTTCCGTTATACTGCAGTCTGACCATATCCTAGGATGTGATCTTTACCATGGTCCCTGAGGGCTCTCACGTGCGAGCCGTGTACCTCGAGCCAGAAAACGGCATTCTCTCTAGTGATCTCGCCTCTAAGATCCTCGTAGACTGCTCCACGATTGATACAGCGACTTCGAGCCTCGTGCGCGAGGAAATAATCAACAGATTCCCTACTGCAACATTTTATGATGCGCCTGTCTCAGGCGGCTCCCTCGGCGCCGCCAAAGCGTCCCTCACTTTTATGCTCGGTGCCTCGAAAACCGACCCGAACATCACCCTTCTGAATCAACTGCTTGGTACTATGGGAAAATTCATTTCTCCATGTGGTGGATCATCACTGGGTCTGACGGCCAAGCTGTGCAACAACTACTGCTCGGGCCTCATCGCCATCGCCACGGCCGAAGCCATGAATATCGGCATTAAGTCAGGAATCGACCCGAGAGTACTAGCAACCATCTTCTCCACTAGTACGGCACAAAGTACCATCTCTGATAGTTGGAATCCTGTTCCGGGTGTTTGTCCCGGTGCACCCTCGAGCAATGATTATCAGGGCGGCTTCAAGGTGCAACTTATGAAGAAGGATTTCGGACTAGCTGTTGATGCAGCAGAGCGTTCAGGTGCCAGGTTAGTCTTGGGTGATGCTGGGTTAGAGACTTATCAAGCTGCTAGCGAAGATCCAAACTGTAGGGATAGAGACTCAAGGGTTGTGTTCCGGTACCTTGGGGGCGATGAGAATTGGGCTGCCAAGTTCGAGAAGTAGATATGTAGATGAATACAATTCTATCACACAATGGTTTACACCTATTAGCTGAGATATAATTCATCCTCAAGAATCTATGGTATCGTATTTAACCCGGACCCCCGTTTCCTGGAAATATCGCCCATCAAATGACTCAATAACACTTCGACTATATCGATTAAGCATGGATTGCCAGATACATTATAGCATCCACGACGCCGCGTGGCATGCTCTAGGAAATTATGCCAACCCAGTATGATCCACCATGATCTCCCACCTCAGTCATTTTCCCTGTGACAGAACAGAGCGCAAATAGCAAGCGGAGCTCGCACTCACTGCGGTAACATCCTACTATATCTATAAATTCTTTATTGTTCACCTGTTTGTTTGTTGACGAACCGCCATTCAATATTAATCCTTATAATATTGATCTACGGAAACGTTTTGTCTCGTGTGATTGTATACATGATAATTATGACCCAGACAGACGACCGAGAAATGTTAAAAATGCATGCTGACATGCTTCCGGATTTTGCACATAAATCTCATGCCCTGCTGCATCTATCATCACCAATGTTGAACCTCGTATCTGTGCCTGAATAGCCTTCTGATCCTCCACGGTGGTTGCTGCACTCCTCATGGGCGCTAGAATCAACGTTGGCACGTCGATCTGGCGCAGGAAAGAAGTGCAATCCACCTTGCACAAGAAGTCCGCATATCCAGCTAGGCCTTCACTACTCGAAAGGGATACCTGATCGATCCACCAGTCCACGTATTCTCTGTCAGGCATGGAGACGGTGCCTGGTATCTTGGCTAGACTCTCTCCCCATCCTCGAGATCCTAGCTTCATACATGCAGTGGGCCATTCGGCATAACCGAATGCGAAGAGCTTCTGGGCTGCTGGAGGCAGGTGGGTGGGAGTTGAGCAAATGGTCAGACTATGAAGTCTTTCCGGATGTTTTGCAGCAAGAATACAGCCGAGAATTCCACTAGTGGACTCTCCCACAAAGTGCACCTTCTTTAGTTTGAGTTGATCAATTGTATCCACAATTTCGTTGATTATTGTGTCGACATTGTATTCGTATGAAGTGGTGTTTGGAAACGGTGGAGAGCTGGATAATCCATGACCTCGCGCATCTCGCCGAATCACTTTATAATTCCGGCTCAGTATCGGGATCCAATGGTACCAGAATGCAGCGTGTCGCGCAAATCCATGTTGAATTATAATTGTCTCCCGAGGCTTCCAAGGGTCAGTAAAGTCATCTTCCAGATAATGTGTTTTTTGTCCGTTTGTGTGTATTATATAAGGCATTGCGAACGTTGTACAGGCGAGAGAGTGGTGATAATTAAGGCCAATTCTATAGCGGGGGAGCAGATGTGACAGTTTGCAGAGAATGACTACTGATGTAGAGGTATAGGGGAAAACAATAATATCCGATCGAGGAACCTTGAAGGCGGAGGATTGACGTGATACAAGAGCAATTCACGTAAGGGCCACTTTTGTTGTCTCTTCTTGCCCAGAGGATGGATATTCAGCGGGTCGCCTACCCCGTACGATATTCATTTGCACGAGAACTGGGCAAGAAAGTTTGTAACAAGTGTACTGATAACCGAATCCTTGCAGATTACCCCACATGGAAAAGGGGTACGGAGCTCCAGATCTGAAAAATGAATTTACAGCTCTCGGAAAGTTCAGTTGGATTATAAACTTTATTCTATAGTAGTTTAAGACTATTACAAAGGTGTATAGAGTACTTATTAAGTATAATGAATTATAATACTAAGTCGGGTTTTAAATTCAACATAGGGCAACATAGGGCAACATAGGGCAAATTACGGTTTAAGCGATTCAAGGGGGTTTTCGCTTAATTATTAAAGGGGTCCCGCCAAAAAAATAGCGCCTTAACACTAGTAAATTGTGTAGCTGTAGCATGGCGGGGCAGTATACAGGCCCACTACTACGATTCCACGGCAATACAAAATACTTTCGCCAGGCATCACCAAAGGTCCTTGAATCACACTTCTCTGCCAAACAAACATTATCAGCCCACCGCGAAGCTCCAGACAGCTTTCTTCCAACATGACTTCCACACCAGCATCGAGCGATAGCGTCGCAAAAGCTCACAAGACGCTCTTCGACGAAGGTCTCAAAATCCGCTACGAGGTCGCCGGCAAAACGTACGTAGACAAAGCCCTCGTCAACGGATCGTCGGAATTCGCGCGCCCAATGCAAGAACTGGTCACCGAAGCATGTTGGGGCTCGGTATGGTCACGACCAGGCTTGGAACGAAAGACGAGATCGATGTTGAACATGGCAATGCTGTGCGCGCTGAATCGGGGGCCCGAGTTGGCGGTACACGTCAGAGCGGCTTTGAACAATGGAGCTTCTGAGGTGGAGATTCGGGAGGTTCTTCTGCAGGTGTCTATCTACTGTGGAATGCCGGCTGGTTTGGAGGGGTTTAAGATTGCCGAGAAGGTCATTTTGGACGTTGCCAAGGAGAAAGAATCCGCGCGAGAATGACCAAATCGGTTGGCCTGGCGTGAATGGTTGTTCAAGGGTATATTGTGATTGTTCGCTGTATCTTTTTTACTTCGTAAATAAATCTTACAATGCCCAAGCGCGTCTCCTAGCGATGCAAAATTTCAGAAGTGCTTAATATTTTTGTAGCCTTTTAAAATTGAAGCATTTCGGGAAAGCAAGAAGCCTTGTTCCTATCGTACCACTTCCAATCGTGGGCCATTATGATCTGAACCTTGGAATCTTTCAGTTCTGATAGCCGTGCTATTTTCCTCAATGTATCCTCAGCTTTATCCTTATCCAAATGAATACACATAACATTGCCCTCTTGATCCTCCCAAATAGAGATCGCCTTCTCGCCTGTCAGAAGCCTAGTATCGTGACACGAGTCACCCCCAAGGTACACCCAGCTATGTTGATCCACTCGACAAAGCAAGTTTATATGGCCCGGAAGATGCCCAGGGCTGTCGATAACAAATATAGAACCATCACCTAGCAGATCTAACGCATGAGGGAAAGGCCCTATGGCAGACCAGCGATTCTCGATCATATGTCCGTTGCTCAGCTGAAGACGAAAGATTGCTTCATCGATATCCGTTCTTGGAAGCTCCAAAGCTCTCGTAGACGGCAATAAGTCCTGCTGAAAATGCTGGTGGCTACCGGTTCCTGCCAAACCACTCTTGAGGATTTCGAAACTTCCACTTCCAACGATAAAAGTGGAGTTAGGAAATGCCTCCGGATCTCCATGATGATCATAATGGACATGGCTTAGAATCACAGCGTCTATATCCGATGCAGCACTTAATCCACCTTTCAACAGTTGGCTGGCGATACTTGGGCCAAGAATGTAAGGCAGGCGATTTTGTAGATGCATTTGCTGTTTATCTGAGTATTTGGTAGCCGCTGAACGTAATCCAAGATCAAACATCAATCGTATAGGTTGTGTAGTTGTGGTGCTCACATCGCCAAATCCTGGATGTGAGATCAGAAAGGCGAGAGAGGGTACGGTTCGCTTGATATCGCGATCACTAGGTGAAACGAAACTCTTTTCTGGTAGAGTGATAAAGCCGCCGGGAAACATAGATAGAGTGACATAGTTTTGGTGGGTCTGAGCAGGAGGTAGCATGCTGGCGAAGTATAGATGGTGGACGAAACAACGTGCTGTGAACTCATTCACCCATCTTTTTTCCCATTCTCCAGAGCTTTTGACAAACGAGGAACGTCAGGGACTGTCACTATGTTTTCTAGCTGTTCTGTACACGTTTTGTCGGAGTGGGCCTAATCGCGTCCTAAGTTTCGTGGGGTCTACCACTGTACCCCACATCCCGGGGAAACCATACCCAGATCTCTGGGCGTGAAACTTCAAGATAATGTCCAATAAGTGCACACCACCTCAGGTACGAATCGAACAACGTAGTATAAGTCTTCAAAACTTCATGATTGAGAACACAATGTCTCTATTACCGCCCGTCACGTCGGATGAACTCGCTACTCTGCATGCAAAAACCATTATTGTAACTGGGGGTGCCAGCGGCATCGGCAAGGCAACAGTCACAATTGCTCATAGTGAGATTCACATGAAATGTAACTGTTATATCTACTGAGGCTTTCAAGGAGCAGGTGCAAACGTTGTGATCGCAGATATGAACAAGGAGGCAGGAGAGCAATTTGCTGCTGAGCTAAACGAGTAAGAAGTCCTCAATTGAGAATATTTTCGTGTGCATGTGGTTAAGACTTGGGGATGTAGGCGAGCAATTTTCGTATTGACAGATGTCTCCAAATGGAATTCTGTTATAGCTCTTTTTGAGACGACATACGCGCAATTCAAGCACATTGATGCCGTCTACGCTAACGCGGGTATCCATGGATTCGAGGCACTTTTGGAAAATGAGCTTGACGCTGCCGGGAGGCTGAAGGAGCCTAGCATGAAAAGCATTGAGATCAACTTACACGGCGTCCTCTATACAGCGAAAGCTGCTATCCATTTCTTCGAGAAAACCCCGGAGCAGAAGCATCAATTGGTAATCACGGGATCGGCTGCCAGGTATCTTAAAACTTACACACCAAATATCTCGTTGCAAGCCAGCTGATACATTTATAGTTTTATAGATACGCCGCCACTTTTCAATTACTGTGCTGCTAAGGCAGGTGTGCTCGGTCTCATGCGAGGTTTAAGATCTGTCCTGCCTGAAAAGAACATCAGCATCAACATGATCGCTCCCTGGATGACCATGTCGCCAATGATGCCACAATGGGTCGTGGATCTATGGTCACAACCTACGGCCCTCCCCGCCAACGATACTGATGGGGTTGCACGAGCACTCTTGATTCCGGTTGTGAGACCTGAACTCAATGGTAGAACAATATGGGTGGCAGGTAACGACGCTGTTGAGCTTGAGGAGCCGCTTTATAAGAGTCAGCATTTGTGGATGGGGAGTGACTTATCAACGGCTGTCAATGAAGGCCAGCTTCGTATGGGAATCAAGTCAGAGTTCTAGGTGTATCCTTCTCCATTTCTTGCTCAATACAGCGTATCAGATTATATATTTGCTTTGTCCAAATAACGCTCGATAATCCTGGGTTGATCGGATAATATTGAGTCATTTCAACTGAACTCGCATCCAGGAGAAAACTCATGTCAGGTAGAGGAATTTGGAGTCTTGCGGTTCTATTTAGAAGGATAGAGTATAAATCTCATTGCAAATGTTGTGGAAGAAATGAAGAATAGTTATGTTACTCTCCTTGTATTTCCAAGAATAACTTTGATCCACTGTTTGAATTTGATTCTACAGGACTATCAAATCTACAAATTACGCGTCAAAAGGAATTCTATGTTGGCATTTTGATTGCCGAGCCAGACCCTGCATTGACTCAGACCGTATGAATGAACGAGATTCTATTCTCTATCTAACTTAAACATCCTTGACCCCTAATTTGCCTTTGTTGCCGCCAAACAATCACGTTCAATAAGGGCAGCATGAGCTGAACTTCGTACCTTTATAATCACCGGGAAAGGGGCCTTGTTCTTAGTGACCTGGGGAATATTCATGGTGTCTATCGGATTTGCCTTGAAATTTGTTAGCACGGCTCCTCGTCCCTGCAGAACTTGGCTGGATGTTACCTTGTCTTCAATAAAATCAAAACAGTATAACAGTCTCGCAGCGGCTATCCAGACATTCATCTCTCCAACATTCCAGCCGACGCATACACGACGACCTAAGGTGGTTAGCGAATCAAATTAAGTCTGAAATATACGATAGAATTACCTGGTCCAAAAGCCCAATGACCTTTGAGTCCATTTTTCAAATCATCGTTCAAGAACCTCTCTGGCCAGAAGCGCTCTGGCTTTTCGTATTCTTTCGGATCCAGTGCAATGGCCCACGCATTCCACACAAATACTGTTCCAGCCGAAAAGCTGTACCCTTCGTACTCGTCATCCTTGGTACACGAAGTTGGTGCTCCAATTTCGGCAATATTTGGGCGCCAGCGGAATACTTCTTTCACTACTGCAGCGATGTAGGGCAGCTTTTCTTTGTCTTCCCAACTGGGGAGGCGGTCCGCATTGCTGCCACACACTTCGTCCAGCTGAGCTCGTGCGCGGACTACCCAGTCTGGATAGGTGGCAGCACCAGCAATGAGCTGCCCCACAGAGACTCGGGTGGTATCGCTTCCTGCCTCCATGAGCGTACCAAGGGTAAATAGTTGCTGGGTCTCGTTGAAGTATTCTTCATCATTGTTATTGAGGAAATCCACAGCAAAACAGTTCTTTTGGGTGCCGTTTTCGATCCGAGCCTTTACATTATCGAGTTGTTTCTTATAGACACTGAAAAGGTATGAATCAGATTAGCATCCCTGGCGAGATCGGATCAACTCACCCCCTAGTATATTCAAACATCTTCAACCCTCTCGGACGCCACCATTGCAGGAATTCCGGCAACTTGGCAAGGATAGGAAACCCATCGACCAAGTTGAGCCCCGGTTGTTGTTGTTCGAGAAACATCTCTACTGTTTCAAAAAGAGCTGTGACATCAGGATCGTCTAGTTCTGACCTTATACCAAAGACAACACTCATAATAACAGAGTTGGCATATCTTCCATTGGCGGAGAACCAGCGATCTGGGTGGTGCAGGTAATCGTAAAGCAAAAGCCTAGATTCAAGCTCTTGAAAATCTTGAAAGGTATCTTTCTGTCGTGTGCTAAGAATCTGATGCATTATTTTTCTCGTCTTGCGCCATCTGTCACCGTACGGCATCAAGACCACTCTGCCTCCGCCTGACATGATATCCTGCGTCATCGGGAAGGGTGGGCGACTGGAATAGATGGCAGCCCTTTTCTCCATAAGATCTGTTACAACGCGGCTAGAGTTCAGGAAGACCCATGTGCTTCCGCCAAACTTAACGGTAAACCTAGGAGCTAATTAGCAAAGCCCAGCAATTCCAATAACAGATCTTTCTACATCTCTCCATATTTATCAGCCAGGCTTTTTGCCCATGGCCCTTGCTGAGTTGGAGGAACTTGAAGCGCATTTCCCATAATCGGAATGCCTGGGACGAGCGGAGGAAACTTGTACTTCTTTCGGTCCCTGGTAGCAAGATATCTTGCGAGGACAGCCGTGAGAAGCCCAACAACCGAATAAAAAAACACACGTTGATCCATCATGATACCCGTACACAAGTTTGGTTGGATACTTTGAAAGTGAAAGTCCAACCAAGCCTATGAAGGAGTGAATTACTCAAGCAGGTTGTTTCTTTTTAGTCGAGACAGCCAACTATTGCGGCTGTTACAGGCTGACTTCTTGTCTCGCGTAGTGGGGTGTAGTGGGGACCCCACAGTGGGGTTAGCCTAAGCCTGTATTCAGCAACGATGAGGGGTCGAGATAACTTGTGCGTAGGCATTTTTCTTCTTATTGCAAAGTTCTAAGGGAGAGGTGAGATCATTGGCATCACAAAATACATCGTATTATACCAAGACCTAAGGCCCGGCACCTGACGAAGAAAAGGTCAGGTGATATAGTATCAGTCTAACATTAAGAAATGTATTTCAGAATAATCTATTATTAGTAAAGGCTTCATGTATATAGAGTAATAAGTTTAGATTAACATAATTAACGGAGCACCTAAGAACCCCAATAATCCCGAGCCAATAGTCAGGAGGTCGAACATATGCAAGTATCATATTTGCGTTACCAATTATCAGGTTGACTTAGCACAGTTCTTTTATTATAAGGTTTGTACGCTTGAGATCCGGGAATCGTTTAGTTAATGGAATTATAGTGTGGAGGACGTAAATATGAAGCTCTAGCGTCCCTCGAGTTAGTTTGGCGACTAATTGCTATCATCTTTGTGGCTGTCAGAAAAAGATGACCTTACGAAAAGTACCCCCTGCATACGTATTACGCTGCACGCTTTACCTACAGTTATCCACTCAAGACGAACACCGCAGTTTGCATATTTTGTACTTGTAGAATCGAGAAATAGTGGAGCCCGGACTGATGTAGGTCGATTGAAACACGTACGAAATATAAGCGTAAAGTGATGTGAGAGCTGAACATAGGCTGTTCTATACGCCTGTGCCGGTGGCCCGTCTAGTCTGAAGAATTTTCTTCCTGGAGAGATTCATCTGACTCGAGCCCTTGCTTTGACTTCTGCAATCCATTTCTGTCGACCTCACCTCACATGTGACGTATCGTCTCAGCCTCCAAAAACCACCGCTGCAACACCCTGGATCGGAATTATTCGCATCTTCAGCCATGGCGGCATGCTGTACAGTTGCAGCATATTTGGTTATGCGGGTCTTGGCGCTTCACGGTTCCGTCATCCCTTCCGCATCATTGCTACAACATCCAGGGCCAGCCAAACCGCTGGGTTTCCAGCATCAAAGCTCGGTATTGACTCTCAAGATCAGTGGCATTACATGCGCAGCCTGTGTTGAGTCCATAGAGAGGGGCCTAGAATCTTTACCTGGTGTCCTCACGGCTACAGTGTCCATAATCACTTATGAAGCAGTCGTCAAGTACACCAACGCAGTGACAGTTGCAGACTTGCTTGCAGAAGTAGAGAACCTAGGTTACAGGGCCGATGTGGTCGAGATGGATGGCAGCGGCAACAGTATCGAGGATGCTGACCGGGCGAGAGCCGCATCGATCAAGACGTGGAGAGCTGCTCTGATCGGGGCCTCCACGTGCACTGTGGCTACGATACTCATCGGTTATTCACCAGCCTCTTTGGATGTGTACTGGCATCCAAAGTCAAGATTGTTCGTACAAGCAGCTCTGTGCATACTTGCCGTCCTGTTCTTCGGCTCCCAGATCCATCACGAAGCTGCTATCGCTGTTCGTCACGGTCGGACCGACATGTCGCTCCTCACATCTGTTGGAACTCTCCTTGCTCTGGTGAAGTCTGTCTATCTAGTGACATTCTTACATCTAGATGAGCTATCACGCCAGACCCCCCTACTCACTTCGACGGCTATGCTGATGGCAATAATCATTGGAGGACGATTCCTCAAGGCAGTCGCAATGCGGCATTCTATGGCGTCTGTTTCGGATCTATCTCTCCAGATGCCAGAGTCCGTTAACCTGATGAACTTGACAAATAAAAGTAGCAGCTCCGTTGTCATTCCGCTTAGTTCGGTCAAGAAAGGAGACTGTATAGTGGTATACCCAGGCGACATTATTCCCACTGATGGGATCGTGAAAGGTGGTTCAGGATACGTCTCTGAGACACACATCAATGGAGAGATCTTGCCTGTAAGCAAGTCAAGCGGCCAAGCCGTGATTGCTGGGTCAGCTAATCATGATGCACAACTGCTGGTCGAGGTGACTCGGGCCGGTCGAGTAACTTGGTTTCAGCAAGCTTTACAGCTAATAGCAGACGGCAACGCTCGAAAGTCTGGCACACAAGAGCTCACCGACCGTATAGCTACCTATTTCATCAAAATCATCCTCGCCATTGCTTTTGCCGCAGGAATCCTGCACTATCTCTGTGGCGCAACATCGTCGGACGCAGTGGACAGGCTTATAGCTGTATTACTCTGCGCATGTCCTTGTGCAATTGGATTGGCGTCGCCAACCGCCGTGACCATTGGAATTGGTAAAACACCTATATTTCACCCTTTATCGTTGAATGACGCTTATGAAAACATCAGGGATTGCTTCAAAATCTAATGTCATGCTATACGGGGGAAGCGCCAGCATCGAATCTGCAGCCACAGTCAAGACAATACTATTCGACAAGACCGGAACACTCACGACAGGAAGACTCGCGGTCGTTGAAGTCTCAATAAGTTCTCAGTGGCAAAAGACTCCTGCACAGAAGCGCTTGCTCTGGGAGCTAATACAACTCGCGGAGGAAACTTCCAAGCACCCTGTCGCTCGAGCCATCGTCCGTAAAGCTCGTGAAGAACTGGCTCTTCTCGAGATACCATTCCCTCGCGATATTGGGGAGCAAGTACTAGAGGTGAAGGAATCAACAAGCACCCAGGGCTTGGGATTATTGTGCAAGCTTGGCTTCCAAGGCTCGCCTCAGGGCGCAAAGAATATAACCACTGTTGCCATTGGCAGCAGCAACTTTGTTGCCCCAATAGCCAGGATTAGTCCGCTGGATTTCAAGCTCCATCATTCCCCAGAAAGAATAAATCGCGTCAACACTATTGAGTCATTTGTATTGATTGATGGCATCTTCGCCGCATCTTTCATAGTACAAGATCAAATTAGACCGGAGGCAAAGCATGCCGTGGAAGAATTGAAACATTATGGCTACCAAGTTGGAATGGCAAGTATCGAACAACTCCGTATGTTTGATCGTCACTAACTCGGGTTGAAGCTCACAGGCGGTACTTTCGAGTCTGCCGCTTTCGTAGCTGAGGAAGTGGGCATCCATCGCGATTGGGTATGGGCCGGCCTGCTCCCTCAAGATAAAGTCAAGAAGATACACGAGCTCAAGCAAAAATATGGAGGGACAGCTATGGTGCGATCGAGAACCCCTCCCATGACCCACGTCCTTCACTCGTTAAAGATGCACCCTGCTGACGACCAACAATTGCTAGATCGGTGACAACCTCAATGATGTGCAAGCCATGGCAGCTGCAGACTTCAGCATGGGTGCATTCGTCGACGTCAATTCTATCACCGCGGTATCCGTGGATGCTCTGATCATCGACGACTCCTCTGCCGCACCTTCTGTACACGGACTGTTGAAAGTTCCGTACCTGTTTGAGCTGTCGCGGACTGTGTACGGTACGATCAAGATGAATTTGATGTGGGCAATGGCATATAACGCAATCGCTGTACTGCTCTCGACTGGTATTTTGCAAGGTTTCGGACTGCTTTTGAACCCGTATGTTATCCTGGAATTTTTCCTGATCAAGGAAATTCACAGCTAACTCTGTGTGTACCGTACAGTATAAATGCTGGAATAGGAATGAGCATGAGTAGTGTGCTAGTTTTGGTACATACCATAAAGTTGGAGCGTTGGAAACCAAGATATCTAGAAGAAGTGTCTGCGAATTGTCGGAAGATAAATGCAAATACAGAACACACGTTCTGAATCATGTATCATTATAATAACAGCCTTCCAGCGACTTACATTAGGCATTGGTTGCTTCATCTTCATTTGCTGGTCCAGCTATGTAACTATCTCAACGCTCAAGTCCTCCGGCCATCTCGGCGCATCAACACCGTTACCACGCGTACTAACGTTGAATCCGAGATCTACTACCCCATCTGGAAACTGCAATATGGGCTTTACAATCTTCATTGTTATACCTTTACCAGGACCTAGGGCTTCTGCCGAGCGAGTCACGAAATATGTCGGCTTGAACAGCTTCGCAGCGCTGTTCTTGAAGAGCATTCCCATATATGCAGGCAGGAGCTGCATCATCCCCTGGTAGTGCCGGAATACTTGCCGGCCGTTAGCGCTCCATAGAGCGTCCCACACAGGCGCGGAATATGTTCCTACGGAGGAGACGAGCCACTGGGAGTAATAATTGAGCGCTATCTGGTCAAATATCAGTTTCTGAGGAAACAAGGTTGAGGTAGGTGCATGTACATCAACCTGGTATGAGCCACCGTGTTCACCGCGTCGGAGAATGGCATCCAAGATGCCGCTGACACCAGCGACACCAGTACTAGTCATGTCATCAGATCTGTCCCATATAGTTCAGGTGATGCCATACCAGTAATCTGAATTGGGAAAGACAGGAGTCACAGGCGCATCGTGGCCCATCGCCCTACCAAACTCCATAGAGACGCCGCAGGTCAAACAGCCCATTAGCAAAGCGTTCCATGACTGGATGTCCACACACTCACTGCATCTGATATTTGCTGCCAACCCGATCTTCCAGCCCAGGGCCTGCAATATGTGAGTGACGGAGGACGGACAATCCCGCGAATTTCGCAACTCACCCATGCCACCCATAGCAATTTTCCTGCGCGACAATGATGCCTTTCTCTCTTTCGCTGCATATATCCACAATATCCTTCACCCCAAATCCATACTTCTCCAACACCCCCGGCCGATACCCCGTCACGACAACATCAGCCTCGAGAACCAGCGCCTTCAGCAACTGGCGGTCCTCAGGCTTCCGTAGATCAAGACTCGAGTTCCACTTCCCCCAATTCAAGTCCGGGTGCAGCGCTGAAAGATCCGGCTGATGCGGCGCCGTAACACGCATGATGCTCGCGCCCAGCTCGGCCAGCCCGCGCGTCACGGCGGGCGCGGCGATGATGCGGGTCAGGCGACGACTTTCAGGCCTGCGAGGGGACGGGAGGGGCTCGTGGAGGGCGTTGGCGTCCACCAGGTGGGCGGCTGGGCAGGATTGGGGCGTGCGTGGACTTCGTAGAGGCCTGCGTTTGCGTTTGCTTTTCCGTGCGCGCTTTCGGCATACTCGGAGGCCGAGTAGCAGATGGTGCCAGCTTGCTTGAAGACGTCCGTTGCGCGGTGTTGGAGCTCGCTGCTTGTGAGCTGCGCTACGGCCTCGACGTAGGGAGCGATGCTTTCCTGGAAGGTCGCGCAGTCTTTGTTGTGGGGGACGCCGACGGCGTCTTGGGAGGGCTCGGGGTTCATGCTTCCGTGTAGGTGGAAGTAGCGGTTGTCCTTTGTCTTGTAGATGTTGGTTGCCATGGTACGGTACAAGCCAGTTGAGCCTTTGGAATAGATGTCGGCGTCGTGTATGTACGTGTCGAAGAGCTCTTTGCCGGCTTTATCCTGGAAAGAGGCTGTCGTCAGCGTCGAGCCATCTGCGTTGTTGATCTGCCCTACCCGCCTATCAGCTCCGCGCCTTGCAAGTTACTTGCGTGAATGACAATCTTACAGAGCAACGACGACATCAGAAAGAGTTGCGCATGGTCCCTAAATACTAAATCAGTACACAGTGGCTATTGTATGGCAAAGTGGGGACTATTAGTATTACTAACGTGTCAATTGCAATTTCTTGCGGCTCTATATTATATTTCTTAACCAACAAGGCGTTTACAAATAGAGCCTCCAGTCCTTTCAGAGCTGAGATGCTCTCGGCAAATCGCCAATTGATAGGTATCATTGGGGAAGCCGACCCGTGGAAGGATATACTCTTGGCGTAGGTTTCGAAGTCTTGGGGAAGATTACTCGCAATCAACGGGTTTTTGAGAATGCCGTTCTTGAAGACTTTGGCAGCCTCGTCAGGGACGGAGTAGCCGTCGAAACTTCCTTCGGTTGGGTCCGTCATACCGATAGTCTCTTTGTGGTGGGTGAAAGAAAAAGAAGATATCTTGAGCCGATGACTGGTTGTGTTGTGGCTGATAGGTAATTGTTGGCAGATTCTGGAGCGTTGACTTGTACTGGACTGTCACTTTGTGGCAGGAGTTTCTGAACTCTTGAATTACTATTCTATTTTTGAGAAGCAGAGTTTATGAACTCTTGAATTACCATTTCGAGAAGCAAAGTCCAGGTCATGATAAAGTCATGTCCAAGCCAATGAATACCTAGGTAGGTAGTTGTTTACCGGTAGCGGTCGACTTTAATTAGCGTGCATAAATTATCCACCCCTTTGCCGTAAACCCTGCATTATTTTCCCCTCCCACATTGCACCGCTAATTTCCAGTCAGAAAGATCTGACAAGACTGGCATGCAAACATGGCTCCCCTCCTTCGGGCATATACCTCCGTACATGACTTACTTCCGATAAACGCTTGTTATGTGGATCGCTTGGAAAGCCATTGCAGGCCAATAACAGGTTGTCTATATGTGGCATGTGTTCCTCTATCCTATAGCCTTCGTTCCTGTCATCTATTCAAGATTACTTCAACTGTTTGCTAGAAGAATTCTGTCTCTGCGACCGCGAACGTGTAATCTATACGCTAGAGCAAAGCAAAATGAAGACAACTCAAGAACGTCCAGTCCGAGTTGCTAATTGCAGCGGAGCCCGCGTAGATCCGGGCATTCATATGCTCAATCAGGCTTTGTATGGAGACGTCGACGTTATCACTGGGGATTATCTTGCGGGTTAGTCACATCCTGAATACAATGGGCACAGACACCTAAACAAGGCAGAGATGAATCTGGCCGAGAATGCCGAAGCGATGAGGTCTGGGACGCACCCAGGATACGAAGCAACGGCACTGGAGGGCCTCACGTTGAGTCTAGAAGTCTTGAGCCAGAAGCGTATCAAGGTTGTCATCAACGGAGGAGCGCTTAATCCCCAGGGTTTGGCCCAGAAGGTCCAAGAAATGGTACGTCCGAGGTGGAGCAATTGGAACCAGCGGCGTTGACAATATTGTAGATACAGGAAAAGAAGTTGAACCTAAAAGTTGCCTGGGTGTCGGGGGATAACCTGATGGACAGAGCTGAGGAACTCCTGTATGGCCAGACAAAGCACTTGGACGCCGACAACGCACATGTTAAGTTGGCCAAGGACACCAACGGCTTTCTCGATGACCCGAGAAAGCCACTTGTCAGCTGCAATGCATACATGGGTGCTCGGGCGATTACCCTAGGGCTTCGACAAGGCGCGGATATCGTTATATGTAGGTCGGCCTCTGCCCAGCAATCCCACATACTGATCGGCAATAGGTGGTCGAGTATCAGATGCATCCCCAGTCATCGGAGCGGCTCAGTGGTGGCACGGGTGGTCTGATACAGCCTACGACGAGCTGGCCGGTGCTCTGATTGCCGGACACTTGATCGAGTGTTCCACCTATTCTACTGGTGCGAATTTCGCAGGCTTCTACGAGTATGAGACTTCCGCACTCCTCGATTTCGGGCTCCCGATCGTGGAAATAGAGTCGTCGGGAGAGTGCACTGTCACCAAAGCGGATAAGCTCAACGGCATCGTCAACACAGACACTATCACTTGCCAGCTGCTATATGAATTACAAGGGGATATTTACCTCAACAGCTGCGTTAAAGCCGATATATCCAATGTATCATTGATACAAGAAGGGGAAAATCGGTGAGTGAACAGCAGTGGTATACTCGGCTCTTCTGGCTGACCATATTTCTAGTGTACACGTTACAGGCGTTAAAGGATATCCACCCCCAGAGACGACTAAGCTTGCAGTCTTTTATCGTGGTGGTTGGCAGTGCGAAATCACGATGAACGCTACTGGGTGAGCAACGTCCAGAATCGATTTTATATCCATAGCTGAACACATCTCGACTTAGTTATGCAACCGAGAAGAAGTATGATCTCTTTGAAGCCCAGATCAAAAACTCGTTAAAGAACTGGGGCGTGCTCGACAAGTTTGACGTCTTGGAGTTTCAAAGGAAAGTTAATCCACTCCATATCCGACTTCTTCACTAACGCATGCGTTAGAGCTGGCATTCCACAACCAGATGCGAGGTCTCAAATGGCAGCAACAACGTACCTTCGCGTTTTTGTCCAAGCAGTGGAGAAAACAACCCTATTCATGTTCCTGAAAGCTGTTCGTACACACTTGCGTCAATTTAGCACTCTCTAGTCTGAAACTAACATGTTTTCAGTGTGGTCACAACGGCATGCAGCACTTCGCGGGGTAAACATTCACTCCATACCCAACACTGTCTTCTGGGCTAATTCAAGACTCAGCTGCTGCGCTTCAGGGGACAATCGTACAGCGCTCCCCAAAACCTTTCTAGCCTACTACCCCGGCATGATTTCCCAGACTCTCCTGAACGAGCAGGTGCATTTTCTCGGCCCGGAACCAGCGACTCATTCGGCCGGCCACCCTCCAGTCTACGAGCCGCTTGCCCCCCGGCGTAACTTTCCTCCCACGCACCCGCACTCTGCAGGCAGCTTTGGCGAGACAGCCATGCGCCCACTTGGTGATATCGCACTGGCGCGATCCGGGGACAAGGGGGCGAATGTCAACATTGGCTTCTTCGTGCACACGGACGAGGAATGGGACTGGCTGCGGTCGTTCCTTACCGCCGCAAAGATGGAGGAACTGGTCGGGGACGATTGGAAGCCCGACTTCTATACTGAGAGGGTTGAGTTCGTACACTTGAAAGCGGTGCATTTTGTTATTTATGGGATTTTGGGGCGCGGGGTGAGTTCAAGCTCAAGGTTGGATTCGCTGGGGAAGGCGTTTGCCGAGTACATTCGCTTTCGCCATGTACCTATACCAGTTAAGTTCTTGCAGTAAGGCGAGTTTTAAAAGCCTTGTATCACAAAAGCTTAGTTTACTGAGGCTTATGGTGCTATGATTATGGCTCTCCATCTCTTTGAGAACATTGACTAAATCACAAACTCCTCATGGACGCTTCTCACGGGTCAAAGGGTTCCATGGAAACCTGGGGCTCGGGCGCTTCTTAGAAACAAGCCAGAAGTAAGGTAGTGGCCTTGGATAGTTCTAGACTGAGACATGTCGAGTGGTGACAATGTCGATGAACAAACTCTCTGTTTGAGTACGCATGAAAGTATTGGCAAGAATTGACCAACCAGCTGGACTCACTTCACAACGAGGCAGCTTCTATGTCTGAGGGACAGAAAATGAAGCAACTTTGTCTCGAATATCCTACATGGTATCACGAAGCTGCAAATAGTACACGATCCAACCACGCCGTACGTGCAGCGCTAGCAGCCTGTGCAAGTGGATGTGACGGAACGAACATATCGAAACCATGAAATCCTCCCGGCCAGACATGTAATTCGGCCTGAACGCCACTCTCCCAGAGCTTCGAGGCATACGCAACGTCCTCGTCCCTGAAAACCTCGGCGGACGTGACGTCTATAAACGCAGGGGGGAGACCAGAGAGGTCCGTGGCGCGGGCGGAGCAGCGTAGATGCTGGTTTCCCCAGCGCTGTCTCCCAACAAGCATTTCCACGCCATGGCGTTCGATCTCCCTGACCAAGACCCCGCATCGAGATACTGCCGAGCCGAGACTGACGCATTCCGGTCGTCCAGCATCGGACACAACAGGACCTGGCCACACAGCGACGGGCCGCCACGATCTCGTGCAAGAAGAGCCGTGCCAGCGGCCAGTCCGCCGCCTGCAGATTGACCTGCGATAACAAGCTTTTTGGCGTTGATGCCCAGAGATTCCAGATTCGTTGCCACCCACTGCAGTCCGGCGTAGCAGTCGTCCAAAGGCATCGGGTCCGGGTTCTCTGGAGCTTTTCGGTACTCGACCGCAACTGAGACTGCGTCGTGTTGGACCATCCACTCTGCCACGCCATGCATTCCCATGAAACGATTTCCAGTAATCATTCCGCCGCCGTGGATCCAGTAGATGCCGGGATTTCCCTCTGGTAGCTTTTTGGCCGGCCGGAAAATCGACAGCTGGATGTCGCCGTGGGGCCCGGAGATGGTTCGTTCTTCGTGACTGAGGTGTGGGTATACCGCGAGGATGGATGCTGCTGTGTACGCTTGGTCAAGCTGCTGTCTCATCATAGGGATCATTTCTCGCGTAGCACCGCCTGGAATCTGCATCGGAGCCAAGGCGACTTCCAGTTCCGGGTCATATGGAACCCTACGTACTCCAACCTGTGCCATTTTGTGTGATATTGCCGTATCGTGAGGTAAGTGAAAGGAGACAAGATAACTGATCTGATGAACAGGCAAGTTGGACAAACAAACAAACAATTTGGTGCTCCGTGGTTTGTTGACTTGGACGGTTATCGTGTTGTTTTAATCGTAACAATACCTAGGTAATAGATTTTAATGTAAATTTACAATACAAAGGGAAAAGGACCATCTTGTAGCTCGGATACTCGGATTGAGTCTAGACTTGGTGAGCGGGTCATCCTTTTCTGACAAGCGCATCGCACTCGTACCTACACGTACGCGCTTATCTTATCTTATCTTATACTAGAACTTACCAGGTGTACGAATACGAGTACGAATTAGAACCAAGGAAGGGGGTAGAGTAGCGTAGCGTAGCGCAGGTCACTTGGTACCTAGGTACCTAGGTATACGCTTAGGGCCTAGGCTTGAGGCTTTCCCCGCGCGCCACCAGCACTACTGTACTCCGTAGTCTCCTGCACCACCCCCGCAGTGGGGAAGAAGGTAAGGTCGGACCAAGATCCTGGAGATGTTCGTCGTTTGACCGGGACCGGGTTCACTTGACCAGGCAGGTCAAAGCTCTCACTGCTTCAGTCCATCTTCCATCTTCAACCTTCCACTTCCACTTCCACCTTCCGCCTTGCGCCTTCCACCCACCCTCCACCCTTCATCCTCCATCCTCCATCCTCCATCCTCCATCCTCCCTCCATCCTCACTCCTCCCTCCTCCATCGTCGCAACTACCGGTATGCCTCTTCCAGCCACAACTCGGCAACAAACAGCTGCTGCTTCATCAGCGTCAACACCAGCTCCCAAGAGATCGAGAGCCAGAAAGCCACCCTTGCGCGATGAAACTACGACCACCCCACAGGCGCTTGATCGAATTAATCGCAAACGCGTCCAGAATCGAATTTCGCAGCAATCGGTTCGCGAGAAACAGCTGGCCCATCAAAAGCAACTCGAGACGCTGAAAACCATAATCGAGACGTCCCTTTCAGCCGACTCTGGATCCGATGCATCATCCCAAATGTCAACCCTCGGCCAGCACCTGAACCTTTTAGATGAGAATCGAGAACTCAGAGAGGCACTTTTGAGAATGCGCAAGAAGCTCCTCTCATTGAGCTCAGCTGCGGCTGCCATTGCCGATGATAAAATATTCGAACAGTTGCTACAAAAGAAGCCCAATAAATCAGCCCAAGAAAGAGATGGGCCAGTGGAAGACAAAGCAGCCGGGGGTTTGGATTCGGCGGCCAGAATACTACCCAAAGACAACGCAGACAACGGGGCAGAATTCGAGACGCATCAGACGCCGCTTGATTTGGGTGGGATGGTTTTCTCACCAGCGAGGCATGTTGAAGATGACCGGCAGTCTCATAATTCTTCAGATGGCTCCACGGCTTCTCTCCCAGTGCCCCCGTCCACCGATAGCCGCAGGGACTTGCTCAGCTGCCATCCAAGCAATTATTGGGAGCAAGGAGCCGCATCCTCCCACTCGCAACATTGTACTACGAGCACGGAATTTTCTACAAGCGAAAGTTTCGCTCTCGCGGATGTTAACATGTTGGACTGGGGCATATTCCCATCCAATCCTGGCGGCATCGTTCCTCCGGTAGAATTCTTCCTAGATGCAGCCCCACGTAAATATCAGCTTTTCGATATCTCATGTGACAAGACCTGGAAAGTGGAGGAAGCTTGCCTTTGGTACCTGGCACGAGAGTTGGGCATTGGGGAAGTCACAGGGCTGGTACCTGTCCCACAGAGTGAACGGTCACAATACGACACATTGCGAGCAGCTATCGCATCTACCAACGTCAATGAACAGTTAGTAGCTGACGTGGCCAAAATTGGATTGGAAATGATGGCCAAGGATTCGGGTTTTAGTGATTATGTATATGGTATCGGTGCCAACCATGTTATGGAAAAAGTCCTAATATTCAGGCTCTCTCCTACGCCACAGAACCGGGCTGCCATACCAGAGCCATTCTCCCCAACACCTCTCCAGCTCATGAATACCAACTATCCAATTTCCATCGACTGGCTCAACTGGCCTTCCATCAGAGATCAATGCATATTCAAGGCGAACTCTTTTGATCTAAGTCGATTGTGCGCCGATGTGGTTGCCAATACGGTCATCGAAATATCAGAGCTTCGGGCTGCCATCAATATTCACGACACCTTCTTCACGCGAGTCTTCCAGAAAGCAGCCAACAGTGAAACTGTGGGGTAGGTGATCGGTCACGCTCATATGATTATCGCTGATGTGTTCTTACTAGTGTGGGTCTCCGTACCGACTTTGATGGGGCTGTTGAGATGAGCCATCGAGGGGAAGCGACGCTCAGCTGGACGACCCGCTCTCTGCTCCACCACATCGATGAGAAAATGAATCTCCTCAAGAAGATGCGCACATCGGCTTTTGGTGTACAGCCAAAAAACACACAACTGCAATCTCTTTCGTCAAAGTGGGGGCTTGACAAACTCGGGGTGTGGAAGTTGAGTAGAGAGTTTGCCGTTGCATATCCCTTCATCGATTGTACTGGTAGTAAGTTCCACCTCTTTTCATTTTTGCATAGATAATAACACACTAGTAGTCACGGCATCGTATCCTATGTACGCGTCTAAGACAGTCCCGGACATATGAATTTGACGCTGATGGAGCTCATCATTTGCGTCCTCATTTTAAGGCCTTGCCTTGCTCGTAATGGTCATGCCAAGGGCAGGTTCTCTTGAGGTTGGTATTCGCCTTGCGTGCAACACTTCTGTACTCTAGATTTCTTTCAAGTTTCGCGTAGCCGTGAAGATCAGCTGGAAGATGTATTCGTAGCGAGCTCTTCCACACGATTATGAAGTATTCCCCTTCTGCACTCGCAAAGTTCATGAATCATGCTGTGATCCAGACGAGCTAGACTGGACTTTACCCGCGTTAATCTGAACTCTGACTGTGAAAACGAGCAATGAGTGTAGGAGAAGCTGCATAAAAGCCAGAGAAGAGGCGCAGTACCAGTCAGCAATAGTCTGATCTTGAGGTGCAGAGCGCTGGAATCATGGAGATATTAGAGCATGGCATGGCATGGCATGATCCGATTTCGAGGACCTTGTGCCATATTCCTGGCGCTGTGAGATGTGAGATGTCCAAGGAGAGGAGAGATTTAAGATAGGCAAAGACCTACAGCTCAGCACCCTTATCGATTGACGCCGCCGACTTTACTCGAGTACTGTAGCTATATGTACACCCTTCTTTCCATCTTGGAGGAGTCTAGAGTTCCGTCTTCGGGTATGTATCGAAAGACGTTGTATTTCCTTGTGCTTGGGCATACGAACCTACGATTTGTCGCCCCGCGGGACGAAGTTCCTCGCAATGTGTCAGCAGAGAATGATCAAAGTGTTTTGGTTGTTTTGGGGGTGGAAGGGCTAGCTAGTTATGGGAACGATAAATACCTACGTTTTGTTCATATAAAAAACACGTATGCTTCATGTATCTATGCTTTTTACTCGTTATATACAGGTATTCAAAAATATCGTGTCTTTACACTAAGCCTATTATGGTGGGGCTAGCCTAATATGGATGTTATAAGGCCCATATCATAAGAATTCCCTAATTTGGAGCGTAATCTACAGCCAATTTTAGAGCTAATTAGTATCACTATAGTACTACTCCATTATATGATACTATATCAATTATAACATACAGGTTTTTTACCGTACTTTTCATAAAAAACAGCGATGTTTTAAACAGCCTGGATGCTCTAGTTACGTCGGAGATAAGATTCGGAACTTTAGCACGCGATGCATGGCATGTCACAAAAGGATGACAGGTCTGTGTACCATGGCATGGGCCACAAGCTGTCGGACGAGCACTGCATGATTGAGGATGGTAATTGGTCAGCTAGAGAGCGTACCATATTCCTGGACTGCTAACGGGCATCTGGGCGGTCATGTAGTTTCCTAACTTTTGATGTGCTAGCGTGAAGTCGCATGTACATACAGTAAGTCTCCCACCAATAGATGCGGCAACGAAACTTGTACACAATAGACGGCTTTGCTTCAAAACACTTCATCTTGTGGTTATTATCATCTTCTCACTACACTCTTTTCTCATTCTAGTACCGTCGACTTCGCAAGCATGGCCTCTCAATCAAGCACTTACGTCGACCACCGTACCCTAGGGAGCATCTTCAAGCCGCAGAGACGGCTGAAAGTCATCTGTATTGGTGCAGGTGCCTCGGGCCTCCTTCTCGCGTACAAGATCCAGCGCCACTTTGACGATTTCGAGCTGCAGGTTTTCGAGAAGAATCCCGAAGTCTCAGGAACGTGGTACGAAAACAGATATCCGGGGTACGCTTGACATGTCCAGCCCTTGTTTGTTTCTTGCTGAACTAAGGTCTTTTTTTGTTTTGGTTTTTAGCTGTGCCTGCGACGTGCCTTCTCACTGCTACACTTGGTCTTTTGAGCCGAAAACAGATTGGTCGGCAAACTATGCCACGTCCAAGGAGATATTCAAGTATTTCAATGACTTCTCGAAGAGACATGGTCTTGAAAAATACATTGCGCTGCAGCACGAAGTCGTAGGCGCGACTTGGGATGAGGAGACTGCGCAATGGCAGGTCCAAGTCAAAGATCTTCAAAGTGGAATTGTATCTAGCGCTTCAGCTCATGTTTTGATAAATGCTGGGGGCATCTTGAATGCCTGGAAATATCCTCCCATCCCGGGAATCAAGGATTACAAAGGCGACCTGGTCCATTCCGCAGCATGGCCACAGGATTTGGATCTGAAGGGAAAAGTCGTCGGCTTGATCGGCAATGGGTAAGGCTTGGCCTCTGCACGAGTATTACCAGGCTGATAAGAACATAGGTCTTCGGGCATCCAGATCCTACCGGCCATCAAGAACGACGTGAAGAAGCTTGTGACCTTTGTGCGCGAGGCAACATGGGTCGCGCCGCCAATTGGCCAATCGTACGAAGTCTTTACACCCGAGCAGCAAGCCAGATTTGCCTCGGAGCCTGAATACCATCTCAACCAGCGTCGTGAGATTGAAGCGGGTATGAACAGGTCCTTTGGCATCTTCCATACCGGCTCGGAGGAGCAGCAAGCAATCCGCCAATACATGCAGAACCGCATGGGGGAAAAACTTGCCAACGAAGAGCTGGAAAAGGTGCTTATTCCAGAATGGTCGGTGGGTTGTCGTCGAATCACGCCGGGCACCGACTACCTCGAGGCGCTCGCGAGCGATAATGTCAAGGTTGTTTTCGGGGAGATCACACAGATCACAGCGAAGGGTGTGGTTACCACCGATGGTCGAGGTGAATACCCCGTCGACGTGCTCATATGTGCCACTGGCTTTGATACCACTTTCAAGCCACGCTTCCCGCTGGTTGGTTCCACGGGGGAACAGTTGGGTCAGCTTTGGAAAAACGACCCGCGTGGCTACTTGGGCATCGCAGCTGACAAGTTCCCGAACTATTTCTTCACCCTTGGGCCGAACTGTCCCATCGGCAACGGTCCAGTGCTCATATCCATCGAATCCGAGGTGGAATATATCATCCAGATGCTATCAAAGTTCCAAAAAGAGAACATTCGGTCATTCGAGGTAAAGCCGGATGCGGTGGATGCCTTCAACGACTGGAAGGATGACTACATGAAGGACACCATCTGGTCAGAAGAGTGCCGATCATGGTACAAAGCCGGCTCGGCCGCTGGTAAGATCCTGGCGTTGTGGCCCGGCTCAACACTCCATTACTTGGAGGCGATGAAGTCGCCGCGCTGGGAAGACTGGACGTTCAAGTACTTTGCCGGGCAGAACCGCTTCCAATACTTTGGCAACGGGCATAGCAGCGCAGAAAAGAATGGGAACCTGAGTTACTACATACGTAACCACGATGATTCTCCCATCGATCCAGTACTCAAGAGCGACACCCCAAAGCTCTCTGCTGCTGAGGACGCTGGGATCAACAGTGGAGCCGAACGTGGGAATGGACTTGCAAAGCTGTGATGCGTGGCGTGTCGAGTTACGGCTTCAAATGGATATTAGTGGATCACTCCTATGCATGCCTGACTAATTCTCTCATTTCTTTATGTTGTGGTACGTTGTGACAAATGATATACTATACTATGGCTCTATACCGCAATCAACAGCCAGGTCATCAGCATGATGAACCCTCAAAGAGAAATATACTGACCGGGCCGAGATGAAGCAAGGTAAGTTTTTGCCTCGTATCAATGGGTTCAAAAGGGGGTGGAGCTCTACGTGTATCAGTGCCTCTGGCACTTCCGTACACAACGACATGACTCTCCTAATTTGATGCTGGGATAGTTCCAAGCCCAAAATCTACTATTACACCTATAGCTAGCAAGAATCTCAATCGTGATAGGGGAGAGTTTCCTATCAAACTATTGTTTAGACCTTGTGATAACAGGCTAAATCGTGCTTATGGTAGGTTGTATATACCATACCTGTCATAGGGTTCTAAATGATTGGGTTTGGCCGAGACTTTTAATAGTTTGTTAACTGCTAATTATTTGGAAGAATGTTAATTAAACCAACAAGATGAAACATGAACTAATATAATCGCTTAACCATTGGTTCAACTATTATTTCTATGCTAGCGTCAATCAATTAAGAACCACTAGTAGTTCACTGCTTATAAAGGTTAAGCTTTCCCTCTTTCTCATCTCAGGCAATAAATACTCGAGCTATTCCCCTAATATTAAACGATTCTTAACCTAGCTTCTAATGCATTCCTTAGCCTCAATTGATATAATATACTAAATCGTGAGAAAGTAGTATATTTAAAGAGAGAGAAAGACGAGAAGTAAACACTGGAAGAGAGGGAGCCTAAAAGTAGGAATTACTATAGCTTTTTTAGGCCTCAGAGAGGGTTCAAGCGCTGTAATCTAATAAAATAGACCCACTATATAAGTTTAAGCAGTCAACTACCTAGGTACTAAAAATCTAGATAATTTAAAGTTCAGTTCTAAACTTTAAGTGAATGAGAACTTAAGTTTAAGTTCATAGTTTGAACTGCCGTTAACTGGATAGAGAACTAACTATTAAAAGCCTTGAGTTTGGCAGGTAATTAGGGCAACACGTTTTCGAGTCCTATAGTAGTGCGGGGTGTCAAATGCCGAGGGAGGGGAGGATACCGTCGGGCTAGGCTTAGCTTACCTTAGTATGGCAGGTTAGAGAAACCTTACTTTAGTACTGCGCAGCCGGCATGGTGGCGGCTTGTCATGATTTTCTGACATCCTTTATATCACAACGCAAGCGACGTCGAAGCAATCTCACGGAAGGTGGTCCGCCATAATCCAGCCGTCAGGACCATGACAATTCTTAACTCCGGATCCGATCCAATGGTCGATTTCTCCTGTCTTTATACAAAATGTCTCTTTCGATAACATCACGCCTCCGTGGAGTCTTATGAAGCAGAGCGTTTCCTACACAATTTCGAAAAAACTGCAACAACTCGCAGAACAGGCCCGCCCCCCCTCAAAATTGATCTGCCCAAAAGACGATATTTCTGAGATTTCCAAACAATGCAGTTCAGCATTGGGCATGTGTTGGCCTGGGTCGATAAGACTGTCTTCAACCCATTCCTCACAATCGCAATCCCCTTATATCTACACTATTTCACCGACAACAAACTTGTCGTCCATCGCACCGATACCTGGACACGATATAGCATCCAGACTCCCCTTCCACCGCTTCTATACAAGTCCATTGTTATCGTTGTTATCGGCCTAGGTTTGAGGCTCAATCGGTATATGAGCAGAAAAGCACTCAACAATGGAAGGACGCCGAAATTCAACTGGGATCGCGAGATTGTCGTTGTCACTGGAGGCTCTGGTGGGATCGGGGCGGAAGCTGCGAAGAAGCTGGCTGCTAGAGGGTCGAAAGTCGTGGTTATTGATGTGATTCCGTTGACCTTTGACGCGCGTGAGATGCACATAGACCTCAGCTCGGGATTTTTGTTAACTCAATCTAACAGCAAAGAACCTGTACTACTACAAGTGCGATTTGACCGACTTCAAGGCATTACAGAAAGTTTCCAAGGCCATCGAAAAGTAGGTGACTTGGTTATGGCAGATCCTCGATCGCAGTGCTAATCGAATCTTAGAGATGTGGGTGCACCGACATGCGTGGTAGCAAATGCCGGGATTTGCCGTGGCAAATCGATATTTGACGCTACGGAGCGTGATATCCAGTTGTAAGATAATCCCACCTATTTGTTTCTCGATCCCCTATTTCTTTCTCCTTCTGACACCTGCCTTCTTTATGCAGGACCTTCGGTGTTAACAATCTGGGTCTCCTCTGGACCGCGAAATGCTTCCTCCCTGCTATGGCCAAGGAGGACCACGGCCACTTCCTGATTATTGCTTCCCAGACAGGTCACATGGCGACTGCTGGCGTGGTGGACTACGCGGCCACGAAGTCTGCTACCCTCGCCATTTACGAAGGCCTCCACACGGAAATGAAACACGTGTATAAGGCACCCTCGGTACGAATCTCGTGCATATCGCCTTCGGCGGTCAAGACCAAGATGTTCGACGGAATCAAAACGGAGGGGAATTTCCTCTTGCCGATGCTGACGCCGGATTATCTTGGTGGTCTGATTGCGCAGACGCTGTGGGAGGGCAGGGCTATTAACATCTTAACACCGGCTGCCGCGTATATCAGTACACCATCCAAGTTGTTGCCGGAGTGGATGAAGGTGGCCATGCAAGATGGGGGGGCCGATATGATGGCCGCATTAACGCCTCATCGGCCGCTCGAGTGAGACAAGGTCAAAGACGGAAGTATAGTACTCATTTATGGACTGGTCTGGATGGTGATTATATAGAGTATATCTATTCAGAATACCAAGCATAAGGGACTTCTAAAGACAAACTTTTCACTTTTCGCTTCGAGATCACATATTCAAGCACTAATCTGATCCGCTGGGCTCTGAAAGTGTATTTTGATAGAGGAGAGATGTCTTGAGTCGGAAGATCATGCTGAAATGCGAGAACCGGTGTGTATTGGGATTATCAGCAACTAGTCATCATGAACTTTACACTTGATTTTTTTGTTTTAAGTAAAATTGTCATTTTTTTGTTTCAAGTAAAATTGCTTATTTTTGATCTTGATCAGGCACCAGCTTGACCTCGGTGCGCCCATTAACGTGGACATCGAAATAAAGTACCCCACGCTTGTCGGCAACCAGCTTCGAGTGCTCTGCAGTGCTGTATACTCCACCAGGAGCTAGTCTCTCGACCCCAAGAGTAAATTTACCTGGCCTGCTAGAAGGATAGAGCACTAGGTCAAGATCTTTGGACGTATGAGAGTAAGCCTTGGCTACCAGCACACCCGGGTAAGGCACAGAAGTAAGGATCGGCCCTGCTAAGGTTATTTGGGATGGACCCTATCAAAGTTAGTTGCTATGATTCACACTGCATCTTCGAAGGGCACAAGGAGTAGTTTACCTTTCCAATGAGATTCTTCCAATCTTCGAATCGGAGGAGGCGTCCCCTGACCGCCATGCTGTTGAACGATGGCGATGCTCTTGCGAGCGTTAAACGTGTTGCTCCCGATGGCATCGTTTCCACTCCCACATTATCCACAAGCTTCTTCAGGGCAGCGAGCCGGATAGGCTCGTCGCCATACTCGCCCGCAATATATGACAACATCGAGTATATCGTGTACTGGTTGGATTGATAGGTTCCGGGGTCGATTTTATCGGCCCCGACGAGCCCCACTAGATTCAGCTCTTTGGTCGTCGGGTCGTAGTGGATGCACTCGTGTTTGAATGTGGCGTACATGCGCTTCGAGATGTGATCAAGATAGCCACGGGTCATGACCGCGTTTGCCAGATCACTCAAAGCACCGCAAATACCTGGGATCGTGAAGCCGGTAAGTTCAGAGCGGATGGGGAGGATGCTGCCGTCCGTTTCCGTAAAGTTCCTGTTCAGGGAATCTTCGAATCGTGGCATGATTTGAGCCGCATGATTCGTGTCGAATACACGGTCGTATAAGATTTGACCAGTCATGCCCTGGAAGTTACACGGTGTGTAAATCCAATTCGGCTCACAGGGAAAGAAACAGTATTCGTTTGATCTCCATTGTCGGACCAAAGTCTCGTCCACAGTGTGAATGCTGTGGGGATAGATGTCGGTATCCGTTACCTGGAATCTCATACTGTCAGGCTCGCAATAGCGGAGGTCACCGGTGTTCGCGGTATAGAGCATGACGCCTTGGAGTAGAAATCCGGTGACCATGATGTTGTCTTCCTTGACTGGATTGTAATCCGTCTTGAACTTTCCCCAGAGAGTCTCCCACTTCCAGAAGCCTAGTACCTTTTTAAGCAGTGACTTCTCTATATGATTCCGTATCGATTGACTAAGATATCCATGGAAATTTGGCGTATAGATGCCTTGATAGGCTCCTAGGACGTACATATTCTCGTAAAGTTGGTAGCGGATTGCCGATGTTTGGAATTGGTCGATGACGGTAATATCCGTCCAGTCGTTGAGATCTCGAAGACCTTGATCGATAAGATACTGCACGGCATGAGCTGTCTCAAGGTCGATTTCTCTGTCACCCGGTCTCTCTGGCTCGCTTTTGTTCGAAGCCAGATCAGCCAGGGCAGTGGGGAGAAAGGCGTTTCGCGACTCCCGCTTGGCTTTCCCAGCCACTCTGGCTCTTTTACTGAATCGATTGAGCCATGAAATGAATGTGCCCAGAAGTAATGCTGCAATAATCCCGGCCGGCTCAAAGACTGAATCGCCCGCGGCAAAGTAGGCCCCGAGAGTTGCTAGAACCCAGACCAGAATTGGTAACAAGATTGCTCCAGCACCAAACCACTTGGCGTCAATTAGCCAACGCCAGATAGGGCCAAAAGACAAGAGGCATTCTTATCTATGGGGCACTCACGGCGAACAAGGCGGCTGGGATCAATATCACGGTCAGTACCAGCAACAGAGCGCCGGTGATATTGCCGCATGCAATGAAACCAGCCCCCGGAAATACAACACCAAGAGCAGCCGCTCTCGTTTTTTGAGACAATTCATAGAAGTTTTGATGATAGACTGCCAATCCGGAAAGAGCCAAAACTCCCCATTGTAGCAGTGTGCGGTTTTGTCGGCTGGTACGTGTGGTTCCTTCACCGACGTACGACGGAATAATATCGGCAAAGTCTTACTAGTCAGCATATTGCTCTCGATATATAGTCCTCAACAATAGCGGAAGAGGTAACAGAGGTAACGTACCTGTTGGCTTCATCGTGTTCTGGCTTCGAGAAGGGAAAATCTGATTGTAAAGGCGAGTGGCTGCTTGAATTGCAGCGCCGCACATTCCCGAGACGAAAGGAGGAAGGAAAGGAAGATTGAGCAGCCAACACTGAACATGGGATGTTTAGTAGAAGTTGGGTACAACGTAGAGATGGTAGTAAGCTGCAAATATTCCAATGCGTTGGAGTCGGAATCGCATCGCTACCAAGGAGCCGTTTAATCAAAGAATGGCCCCTATTATTCTCCATTACTCCGCTACTCCGTAAGGAGCAAATGGTGCTTTCGCCCGCTTCCCCGCACAAGTTATTGGGCTGCGCCTAGGATCGTGGGGTATAACGCTTTAGCTAAGAGTCATGAAAAATCCAGTGGGAAAAGTCTGACAAGATACCACACGGTCCACACCACACCTACATTTCCAACTAATTTACCACTACCCCTGCAACCCACCAAATCTCCCGTGTCGAGTTCAACGGCTAATAGTCGCAAGAGGAATGATTATTAGTAAGCTGGATGAGTGTGTCTTTGCATCCTCGACTACTATGGACTTCGAGTTCAAGATATTCAAACCCCTTCTAGCATCGCCTGGTAACAGTTTACCTCCAATCAGGAATGACGCAGTATACTTCCGCAAAAGAGTTTGAATCCGCCTACTCGGCTCTTTTCTCGACTTTCGCTACAGGAAAGACGAAAGACTTAAAATGGAGGAAATGGCAGCTAAAGCAAGTCTGGTGGATGATCATAGAGAATGAAGCTGAGATTCTCGATGCATTATCAAGCGATCTTAATCGTCACGAATTCGAATCTCACGGAGCGGATCTTCTGGGCCTGAAGACAGACACGCTCGAGCACATCGAGCATCTGGAGGAATGGACCGCTGACGAGATTCCAGATGCTGGTGTGATCTTCGGTATGCTCATCCTGTTTCTGATTCGATGTCTCCAACGGTACCGTAAGTGGAACCTCGTTGACATCTGGGTATAGGCACTCTGGGAAAGGCAAGGGTGCGCAAAGAGCCGCTGGGGGTTGCTCTAATCATTGGAGCTTGGAATTTCCCCTTCTTGCTCCTTCTACAGCCGATGCTTGCAGCGATTGCAGCCGGGTGTTGTGTGATGCTGAAGCCATCCGAGCTGGCAGAGGCATCGCAGGCACTGCTGGTCTCTCTAATTCCCCGCTACCTAGATCCCTCTGCTATTTGCATAGTCACGGGTGGTCCGGCTGAGACAGGTAGAATCTTAGAACATCGTTTCAACCATATTTTCTTCACCGGGTCATCCAAAGTTGCAAGATTTATTACAGCAGCCGCAGCAAAGCACTTGACACCTTTAGTGTTGGAGCTCGGTGGTCAAGGCCCGGCGATTGTGACCGCTTCAGCAGATGTAGATCTTGCTGCCAAGCGCATCGCATACGGAAAGTTTATGAATGCTGGGCAGATTTGCTTATCTATCAACCATGTCTTTGCGGATCCGGTGGTTTATGACGAGTTGGTTGAACGTTTGAGCTTCTGGTTTGCCAAGTTTATGGATGGCTCATACGACGGGTACTGTAAGATTATTAACGAGCGAAATTTTGATCGACTAGCATCTCTCCTTGACAAAACCCAGGGAAAGCTTGTTTGTGGAGGGAAGAGGGACCGGAGTACTTGCTTTTTTGACCCGACTGTTGTGAGAGATGTCACGACCTCAGGTAAGTTGTATTGATATCCCCTCGTCGATATTAATCTGTTTCTGACCTCTCATAGACTCTCTGCTTTCCGAAGAGCTTTTTGGGCCAATACTGCCGGTTATAAAAGCAAACCATGTCGATGCCTATAAAACTATAGCCAGGTGAATAATACATTGGTCTTACTCTATGACATTGCTGACAGTGAGAAAGCATGGAACATCCACTTGCTATATACATCTTCTCCAAGGAGCAACAGGTCATCGACGAGAGTAAGCGTTCTGCGATATTATCACCCACTCATCCTCTTTGTCACTGAATTAACATTACTAGTACTCGCAAACACCAACTCTGGTGGCGTCACCATAAACGACGTGATCATGCACGCCGGCGTGCCCAACGCCCCATTTGGTGGTGTTGGTGACTCGGGTTATGGCGCTTACCATGGATTCCATGGCTTCCTGTGCTTTACTCATCAGCGTGTTGTCGTTGCGCCCCCTACCTGGCTCGATATGGTAATGAGCTTTCGATACCCACCATACGATCTTAAGCATCTTAGCAAGGTCGCTGTAGCTAAGAAGCTAGGATTTCAGCCAGGAGAGCAAATTTCGGATCAGATAATCCACAGGGGTGGGAAAGGTAGCGTATGGATGAAATCAATGAAGCTTCTGGCTCAAGTGGTAATCTGTTTTGCGCTGGCGCGGTTGGTGCTGCAAAGGGGGACGTTAATTAACGAGACGAAAGGCTTGTGGCAGGGCGTTGCAAGGAAGTTGCAGCTATCATAGCAGGAACAAGAGTCATAGACCCAAACCTTGATGATTTCCACATAGATCCAGAGGCACAGCTAGAATCTTGAAATTGTTAAAGCTTGAAATCGTTACATGACTATTGCATACGTTTTCAGATTTCCGCGGTTAGCCTTGCTTGTAAACAAAACATTCACACTTTCGGGATGGTGCTAATGCCTGTCTCTTCATCATCTCCCACTTCCAATCATGAAATGCTGGTCTGGTTTGACATTCAGGACGTCAACCAGCCATTATCAACAGAGAGTTCCGCTCCATTCACCGCGGTGGAAGTAGCAAGAAAGAAAACAGCGGCCGCGACATCGGCAGGCTGACAAACCCCCGGCATCATCCCTATAAACGGTTGCAAAACATCCAGTCCCGCAGCATCAACTCCAACGTCACGCATGATTGGCGTCACAACACCTCCACATTGTCCGTCAGCCAAGATGCAGGAATCAAGGGCCCAGTTTCAGGGAATGGCTACGGCTACATACCCCCTGGCAGCACAACACTGCAGCGAATGCCATCTTTCGCATATCCCCAGGCCGTAGACCGCGACAGGCCTAGAAGCGCATGCTTGCTCGCCGTGTACGCCGCGCCCGCTGCGGAGCCACGGACCGATGCAGTCGAGCAGACGTTCACGATCGTGCCTCTGCTTTCTTGGGCCAGGAAAGAGCGGATAGCTAGACGGGAGAGGTACATCGGGCCTGTAACGTTAATGGCAAAGACTCGATCCCAAGTCGTGTTTTCGACCTCGCCGGTCCTGGCTGCGCAACAGAAACTCAGCAGTCAGGATATGCGTCACAAATCACTCAAGCTATGGGAAGGGACGTGTGAGTGTGTCTCTCGTGCGTTTCTGCTTAGAACCTACACATCTTGTCCATGATCCCGGCGTTGTTAACCAGCACGTCCAGATGACCCCACCGGGAGATGACCTCCCCCACGGCACTGCTGATGCTATCTTCGGAGGAGATGTCGGCCTTTACGAAATGGAAGTTGTCGGAAGAGAAGTTGCTTTCGTTGTCCTGAATATCGAACACGCCGACTTTGGCACCGGCTTTTCGGAAAAGATCAACTATTGCAAGACCAATCCCGGATGACCCCCCTGTGACGATTGCAACCTTGCCAGCCAGCTTTGGTAATGTAGGTGAAGCCATGACAATAGAACAAGTATAATGATACTGGTTGATATCAAGAAGGCGAGGCTTGGAATAAAGACGAGCTTTGAAAGGGAGTGTTGTCGCACTGTAAGAGGTATCCTAAGTACTCAGTAAGTCGGCTCTCCCGCTCCCTTGAATAATGGTCAATTGTGGGCTATCTCCACAAACCGTAGGATCCTGTATGATTGAATGGCTACGGAGGTATATGCCTTTGCAAGTCTCATAAACTAGCCCATTTACAGTGGCGCAAAGGACCCTTTGTTCTAATTCGTATTCGTACACCCGGTATAGTATAAACTGTGTCAGAAAAGGATGACCCGCTCACCAAGTCTTAATAACAGGCATGGGGTCGGATGTTCGGAATCAAAGGGCTGGCCGTGGGAAAACGGAACTTGATGTAATAATTATGTACGGTATCTGTAGCTGTAGCTACTTCGTCCTAGGTGAAATATCGAAGCTTAAGGATTATATTATCATTTGCTATAAGATGAATATTATATTATAGTAACGAAATAGACCGACTTTATTTAGATATTAGATAGTAATCTTATTACTACTAAGCTTATTATAAGCTATGAACCTAAAATAATATATAGACTTATAGGCTATATGAATAACATTTAAGACTCATATCCAATCTCCTACTTCGATTATAGCATTAGTCTTCGCGGACTGCAGTTAGTTAATAGGATATCTCTTCTTATTGGATATATGTTTGCTAACAATCCCTACGTTATTAACGGTCATCATAGTTATTACGAGTATAGACACATTATTATAGGAGCCAAGTCATTAAGTCAAGTATTAGTTTTTATATTGATTTGCATTCTGTGTATATTCAACTCAACGTCCCATTATTAATATCTCACAACCTACTGCCTTCTACTTCTTATACTTTACCTTGCGCGCAAAGTACTTCTACTTAGCAGTATTTAAGAATTAGTAAGAGTCAATCCGACACCCTCGCCACCCGTGCAGTGCGATCCAGAGCCAAGTGGTTGTGGAGGCGTCCAGACCCCACCCGTGCAGGTAGAGAATTGGTTGCCGTTGACACAGAGCAGATGACCCTCGACACATTTCCCACTCGGGGAAGCCGGTGGTGCAGAGCCAGCAGCTGTAGGCGTGGACACGGGAACGGACGTCGCGACCGATGCAGCAGAGCTGGCAACTTGCGAGGCAACCTGGGTTGAACTCAAAGCTGGATTGCTTGATGCCGAAGGGAGTGGTGCCGATGATGCTGCTGGTGCTGCTGGAGCTGCTGGTGCCGATGGAGCAGGCTGTGACCCGCTACCAGCACTATTCCGTGGATTGCCATCGCACACCTGATGAAACAACTCACCTAAACCTGAGCTTGACGGAGGGCCATTTGGATGAACAACATTACCCCCAGGGTTCGGATATGCAATAGCAACCTGTACATTGTGTGCGTCGGTGGTCATGCACCCATTACCCGCATCCCCAATGTTTGCCAGGAATATATCAGGATATGTCGCACGCTTCTCAATTTGCACCAGTCGCTGCTTGTCCCGACGGCTTTTGGCCCCGCCAGAGTTGACGGTGATCGGTGCACAATTCATGTAGAACTCGGGCGAGCCGCCGATGCGGTTCACCCACGTCCACGCAAACGTGTAGTCGCCTGGGGCAAAGCCAGCTGGAATTGTGAAAGGGTACGTGTTGGGCGTCGCGGGGTCTTCCAGGTTGCCAGTCGTGTTGATGGCCGGACACCCGCCTTCGATTGACTGAATCACAGACCATGCGGATGTTTTGTTCGGCATGAAGCCAGGAGTGAGGGCAAATTGACAACTACCTCCACCATGGACAGCGAGTCCTGTAAAAGAGGCTTGCTGTTCTTGGCCGATGGTCATCTCCGTAGGACTGCCGTCTATCTGGAGCTTGGTGGTTCCAGGTGGCATTTTGCACGGGAAGTCAGAGCCATCGGGCGAGATAGGGTTGCTGGGACCATATGCCGCGAAGAGGAACGGCTTCGAGGTTTTCAGGATGATATGTCCGCCAGCAGACCGAATGGACAAGGAAACTGTAAGGAGACAGAGTGCAAGACGTGTCGTGGGGTTAGAGCTGAACATTCTTCAGAGCTTGTTGTGTACGTTTGCTATGGATAGCAGTGTGCAGATGAGGGCTCTTTTGATTGTTGTGCGTGTTGTGAGTGTTATGGGGTGTTGTGAGTGTTGGTAGGTTGGTTGATTAAATCTCTATCCCAGGCGGAGTTGAGCTTTTTATCCATAAATCGGTCATACTGTTCAATATTGTTTATGAATAAACAATTAGCATCAAGGGACAAGATACAATCATTTTTCAACAAAGGCAGAACAGTTATCTTTGTTGACACTGAATAATGATTGGTGGATCTAGTGTGTACCTTTGACTCAGCGGTACAGCCTTCATTCACTCATACAACCATTGTTATTCTCTCTTTATTTCCTAGTCTACACACAACACAACAAAAACAGACAACACAATAACGGGGAATAACAAGCCAGACGAAGCCACCTAAGCATCACCGCCCGAAACAAGGTGCTATATTTTACATCTCACGCAGCAATCAAATACATCGTCTTAATTCCAGGCTACGATTATAACTGCCCATCCAAAAGAAAAATGTCCTCCCACATGAAATTCATATCCCAGTCGGCAGCATCAACAAACCCCGGAGTCACTATATTTGGTTCAACTTCAGTACCCATATACCGATACTCTTCCCGCGCCTTTACAATTCCCCTAACAGCAACATCAGCAATGAAATTATTGCCCATAAACGTTTTAGCGGTTCCCGTTAATGGCGTTTCCTTATCCCAATCCTCGTAACCTGACATCTGCTCGATTATCAATACGACAGTCTTGCAAATTCGTGACCACTCTCCATTTTCCACATATGAAAACTCTTTTATGATTTTCCAAGCTTGAGAAATTGAAACCCGTATAGCAGTCTCGTCGATGAGGTCTTTGTTTGCAGTTCCTACAATTCGCAGCAAAAAGAATATCGCGTAGCTGACGCTCCGGAAAGTATGGAACATGCCTTTTATCAACTGGTTGTGGAAAGTCGAGAAGAGGTGCAAGATCTGCATGGCAGTCGAGCTACCAAGCGTTACAAAACTTGCATCCGGACCCGGAATTCCAGATGTGCTACCATGGCCTTGCGTAAGAACATAACAATACAAGCTAAGCCGCGCATCCAACAAAGAAATCTCAGTAGCGTAAGACCAGGTATATGAATCTTTTTCTTGAAGAGTGCTAAGTTCGATATCAAACATTCGAACCAGTGCATGTGGAGCTTGAAGCAGGCCAGTCGATGTATTTTCGCACTCCCCTAAGACTGTCGATATCTTGGAAGTCACATAGGCAATATGAAGTTGGCTATTCATAACTTTTGGGAGCGCTGGAGAGCTATTACTTAGGGCGTGAATAACGGTATAGTCTGCCCTTAAGATAGCAGGTACGCCAAATCTAGCTGTGTGCCTATTTTGTCATAGTTAGCAGGTTTTGAAAATATTATGAATATGACGCTAATTACCATTGGTCCACGATAAAACACGCCAGCCAGGTTCTCGTCCGTGAATCCAAATTTCCTATCTCGGTATTCTTGGCGGAGAAAAATCGGAAGGGATGTTGTGGATGATGCAATCCAAGCGACTTGGCCATGGAGATACCAAGTGCGCAATATGTAGAAGAAAGCTCCTTATTCATATCGTCGAGCGGAAATGACCAGACATAGAGGAGAAGAAAGGCATGTACCAGGTATATTGAACGAGAGCCAAGGATAATATTGTGAGCCACCAACGTCTTAACAAGATCCTGTAGCATTGGATGCAAGTTTGAATGGGTATTAGAATGCTTGCACGAGATAGCTAACACAACCCAAAATAACATTGGGCATTTTTGATAGCTGTCTAAGACTTTTGTTGGATCATAGAGCAGTGGGAATTGCTTGTGGTAGCACGAATAATATCTGCAAGGCGTAAGCATTTCAACATCTGTATATTATTGGATTCCCTTACTCCTCAAGCAAGTCGGCAACTGTAGATGAGTCTAGACTAACAAGTTTCAGTTCATTCGTAAACGTCGTGCTTGAACTGTTAGTGCTCCGGAGGTTGGCTGTCAAGGCTTCCAATGTAGATTCCAAGTTGGACACGTCGTGGAGGTCCACCAGGTCTAGGCTTACAGAGGAAGCTCTTTCCTCGTCGTAGGGCGATTCGATGACCAAAGTCGTATTGCTCACTATCTGTTGGTGATTAGATGCTTCTTTTTCATTATTCTTTCGCCTGTATGTCCTTAGCTTAGCCTTTTGCAGCGGGAGAATTATAGCTCACTCTCGGATAGCAGTCCTCTTGAAAGAAGGGTCAACACAACACCGCTCGCGAGCTTTCTCACATCCAGAACACGGAGCGGGGAATTTAGCACTAGCATCGCATCTTATCTACCCATGCCAGCAGGTTATGATTTGATCTTAGCAGATGGATAAGTTCTAACCTTCATTTGACGGCATCGTGTGCAAGGCACGCCAGAACGACGTGGTCGTAAACCGGCAGCTGTTTTTGTTCGGCATAGAGAGGACTGTATAGCTTTCATGTTTGATATCAGGTCACCCGTGGGAAGGGCGTCTTCTCGCTCAAACCCAAAGCTGAAAATGCGGAGGTTAGTGGACATCTAGCAGGTTATGTCCGGCACGCATTCGCTTGATGTAGCGATATATCGCTGAGCAGGTTCCGAACCGGGGTTCTAGTGCTTACTGCGATGATGCGCAATTACGAATCCACTTCATCCAGATTTTTACTAAGCCACAGTAGTAATATGCTAATAAAATGCTAAATATATATATAAATTATGCTTAACGCCGTACATCATTAGGGGCCTATTATTGTTCTCTTTCTAAATCTTAGGCCCAGTCATAATACTATCATAATAACTTTTTATTAGTTTTAAAACAAATCTTTGAAGCATAACATTTAAGCTTCAAATGTAAAAACAACCAAGACGTGAACACACTTAGCTAGATGTCAAGCATTTAGAAATCAGGCCTCCTTAGCTTGTATACATAAACCATACCTAAGTATACAGTTCATTTACTTTTATCGGGGTTTTAATTTCGGGCCTAAACAATTTTAATATTGCACTACAAGTAGCTACATATAGAAGCAGGCAAAGAACAATGGAATACACTGAAGGTTTCTCTGCGCTAGATACAAATAAAACAATATGCATTGCAGCTATATCATATTGTTATTGGAACGGTGACTATTCCCGGGATGGCAGTAAATACAGAAGACTTAGGCCCTTCACCATTGACAACGACGATTTGGAAGGCATCTGGACTGGTGGCGATTGGAACTAGTGTCTCGTCAGGGGCCGAATTGAGCCACTGCCACGGATTGCTTAATTGCTCCCCGTTGCGGGAACTGCAATATTTGTAGAAAAATGCCGGGACCCGAGCATGGTAATAGAGGAATTGCTTGATGTCCCTCTTCTGCCAACCAGCTTCGGCGAGAGCTTTGGCATGGGTAGAGCTCAGTACAATCATGGGACTGTTTGAGACTTCAGCATCCATCCAGATTGTACTTCCGGTAGTTGTGGGTGTGGCTATGGCACCTGCTATTGACCGCAAAATAAGTTCTGGATGTGGGGATGCGGACCGTCCTTCACTTTGCGAATCAACTGCTATGGCACTCACAGTGCTAGTCTCCATCGGAAACCCACGCTCCACGTGCAAAGGCTCCCATGGATTTGCCGTCTCGCTCTCGGCAAAGCACAAGCTGAATTTATTGCCAGCTCCAAGGTAGTCAAGGTCGGTGATTCCAGGATACTGAAAGGCTATATTCATCTGAATGAGACGAATGGCACGGCCAATAGCGATATTCGCATGCGACGTCGCAGAAGGTCCCAAGCAACAGACGCCGCTATTGATCCCAACCCTCTCAGCGATAGGTCCATTGACGATCAGCATCGTAGAGTGGGCCGAAGTTGATCCTGCCAGACCAGAAAGAGGGAACCCGGGATGGGCAATGGCACGAACAGCAGCAATCACCACAGGCAGATGAGCAGGCTCACAGCCAGCCATGACGGCGTTGATAGCAATCTTCTCTATTGTGGCTAAACCTTTTCCCAGGCCCAGAACAGCAATTGTGGTGCTTGGAGATTCTGCAGTGGCCGCCAGCATAGCATCGACACGCCCCGGTGTTGGTGGAATGATTGGAAGACCGTCTCCCACGCCATATCTCAAAAAGCTCCTGTTTATAACGTCGAAAGTCTCCCACAAGTTGGATGCCCGGTAAGTGATGATGTTTGAACTCCTCTTCTGTTCTGTCTCGCAAGTGATCCCCCAAACGGTCTCCCCTACAACAAGTCCTTTGATGATGTCTTCGATCACTGCATCCACATACTGGATGATTCGTTCTGGTGTGACATTTGTCAAGGGGTCTGGGATAATCGCGGTCGGTAGAGGTTGAGCTAGTCCACTGAATTGGGCTTGATCCTGCACGCTGTTGAAGAAGTGGGCGGCTGTCACAAGTACTGTAGGAATTCCAAGCCTCTCCAGTGCTACTAGGTCGGCAGAAGTCCCTACACTTACCGCACAGTCCGCAGTGCTGCAAATAACAGCGTCCGGCTTAAAGGGCATGACTTCTTTGAGAGGGATCACCCCGCCTCCTTTGTGGTGTTCCCAGTGGAGTTGTTTCGACACCATATCCGGAAAACGCTGAAGGAGCTGATCTTCAATCCGTTGCAGAGCTAAATCCCCGCCCGGCTTGCTATTCCAGAACAAGGCCACTCTTTTGCCCGAAATCGTGTCCAACCGTGGCGCCAACCTCAATCCCTTATCCTGAGGAATAGCAACAGGGTTGAGAACGTTCAGATTCTCTACTCCTTCACCGACAGAATTCAAAGTGAATAGATCAAAAGCAGAGACTGTTTTCAGTTGCCTCACTTTTACCACCAGGCTCTCTTGTTCAGACCCTCCGTTGTTCGAGTTATCAGTGGTTGTCATTTCCGAAGAGAGATGTCGTCGATCTAGTGCTTTCAATTATCATGTTCGAGGGCGGGGCTCGGTATTAAATAATAGTTACTCCCTACTATACAGGCTATCCTCTACGCCGCTCCATATGCAAATAAGATATGTTCACCTAAATTCCGATTTCAAAGCAACGGGTAATAATTCCGATAATTCGGTTTAGCTAGAAATCACTTAATCTCTTCGCATTATCTTTTTAGCTGGCAACTCGCTACATATTCGCAGGATGTAGCGATACTAGCTAGCTGCATTGAGGCTGGAAGTGGAAGCTGATATTAACCCCCTTGTATAATAGTCATTTTCTTTTTTTCCATAGCCACGAATGCTTCCCACTCTCCCCCATGTATTCTGTCTCATTTTTGCTAGCTCTTAGCGTGCGTGAGCTTTCCCTTTTAAAGGTATTGATACCATGATAATAGGGATGGTTAAAATATGCTTTAGCATTACCACTTCATGTGTCTAGTAATAAGTGCTAGTTATTACCTTGCGAGCATTTCTCGAACCAATCCATGGCTTTCATATAAATTCCAGGTTTCTAAGACATCGCAAACTTGTTTGGGACCCGACCAAGCATGTCAGACGCTGGATGCTCGCTGGATGCCCGCTGGATGCCCGCTGGATGTTCGCTGGATGTTCGCTGGATGGGTTCTCGCTGGATGCTACGGTAAGCTCTACCAGAATACGCTGACGTATAGTATACTCACAGGGTAATGCATTCAGCTTGATCGGCATGTTTTCTTATCCCCTCGGCATATTTGTTCTGTCCCATAATTGTTTCCCACGCATTTCCAGGAAATTAGCCGGCAATAGCATCTTATTCTGAGATACAAATAAGTAGAATTCTCCCGCAGATAATCAATACAAAAAAGAAACATCGACAATTGCATCGAAGTGCTATTACATCAAAAACCTACGAAATGGGCCCCGATATCGAGATGAAGCCTTCTACTAATAGCATTGAGCTCGCCATTACCAGTCCTCAAGAACATAACAAGTCCACAGTTAATGGCCTTGCAGCACACATGGAGGTAGAACTGAGCCCTGAGGAGATTAAAGCCGAAAGGCGTTTTGTCCTCAAGGTCGACTGCACGATCCTCCCGCTTCTAGTCATGTCAGTCTTTCTTGCATCACTCGTACGCATACCCTTCTCTCCAGTCAGGAAATCATGCCCTCTAATAACACCTGTCTAGGATCGTGGAGATGTTTCCTATGCTTATAAGGCCGGAATGCAAACGCAGCTTGAGATTACTCCCCCCCAATACAGCACGGTCACCTCGATGTTTTACGTCGGCTATTGTGTTATGAGCCTTCCTGCTACTCTGCTAATGAAGAAGGTGACTGGTCGAGTGCAAATTGCGGTCGCGATAATGTTGTGGGGATTATTTACAGCCTTGTGAGTTCTGTCATCCGCACATGGGTATAGTCCTAACTGCTGCTAGGATGAGCCAATGCAAGAACTATGAATCTCTTGCAGGGCTAAGAGTCCTCATCGGGGGTGCGGAAGCTCTCAACCAAGCCGCCGGTTTGTACTTGACGTTCTTTTATCGGCGGGACCAACTAGCAAGCCGAGGATCGTTTTACTTTGGTGTTTATTCGCTTGCGGGAGCCTTCAATGGCCTTCTTGCGTATGCCATCACCACAGAATTGAATGGTACAAGGGGTTGGTTAGCTTGGAAGTGGCTGTTCCTCATCGAAGGTATGAGTAGATGGTCGTAACGATGAGTACTTGAATTTACTCACAACGGTTCTAGGAGTGATGTCGATATTTACTGGCATCGTCGTATTCTTCTGCATGCCCAGCTCTCCCGAAAAGCTTTCGAGGTTCTTTACAGCAGATGAGAAGCAAATTGCTCTTAGAAGATACAGAGAAGCTTGTAATGTTGAAGGGGACACGGAAATCCGTGCATCCCAAGTACTTGCAACGCTTAAAGATCCACATACATGGATATATTGTATATAACCTTCCATTGGAGACATCCTACCCTTTGCTAATAGAACATTGTAGGTGGTTTGTATTGCTGTATTCAGGCCAGCTTGACAGCCATGGGCTCGTTCTTACCTCTCATCGTTGGTTCGTTTGGGTACTCTACCTTGTATACCGATCTGTTGACGATTCCGGTCTGGACCTTTACCGCCATCTGCGTGGTCTTTGTCGGGTTTTATTCGGATCGAATCAAGCAACGTGGCTGGCCTTTGTGCGTCTGCTTTGCTGTTACGTCTATCGGTTTGATTGTTCTCCTCGCAGAGCCGCCGAAGGGAGGGCAGCTAGTTGCAGTTTTCCTCATAGGGGCTGGGACATATCCAGCTGTCGTTCTTACCCAGACATGGTATGCCAGCAATATGATCGGGTATACTAAACGGTATAAAAGACCCATTTTTCACAGTTGAGCTGTATTAAGTTTGGTGCTGATTTTTCAATAGAGCTACTTGCACAGCCCTTTTATTTATGTCGGGCCAATGCTTCGGTATCGCGGCGTCATATGCCTATAGTGATCCACCATACTATAGGAAAGGAAACGGATATGCTCTAGCATTCAACACAGTTGGCTTTGCTCTCACGTTTATGCAAATTCGTTTGTTGATGAGGAGAAATGCCAAAAAGTTGGCAGCAGCAGATACACCTGAAGTTGCAGCTCTGCGCCGCTTGGGAGTAGAGGAGATTCAAGATGGACATCCTGACTTTTTATACTACCTGTAACGAAGAAGGACTCATTGTGACACGAACAATCAAGGGCTGTGATTCTTTTTGAATAAAACAATTGCTTAAAATTGATAGAGGGGGAAATTTGAAGCGCGCAAAGGACTATGGATACAGGCTCAGGGGCTCGCTTAGGACCCTGCGTTCAGAACGTGACCCCTGAGTGTCTTGGACATTAGGTAGAATCTTGTGTAAAGTAATGCCAAAGGAAACGTGCAGATTATCGTGGGGAAATAAAAGTTTAGAGCCAAAACAGACATTGAACACAAACGTAATTTTAATCCCTATGTGCACTATTCCGTACCATCCCGAACGCCTCGCTCTATGCACCGACATTCATTCTTACACCTGCCTCTTCACTACCGTCGTCCTCTTCCAGCCCCGGCACCACCGCCGCCCATCATTCCACCCATTTGCTTCATCATTGCCTGCATGTCCATTCCTCCTGGCATCCCGCCACCCCCACCACCTCCCATCATCTTCATCAAAGACGACATATCCGGCATTCCCCCACCTCCAGCACCGCCTGCGCCGCCCATGCTTGCTAGGCGCTTCTGCATCGGGGCCATTTGCTGTTGCTTGTTTCCACCGCCCATGGCTGCTTGTGCCTTTTGGATGTTCTTCATGTTACCGCCCATCTTCTTTGCCATACCAGCCATCATTTTGTGCTGCGTCAGCAGATCCTCAATTTCGCGGACACTTGTTCCGCTTCCGCATGCTATCCGGGTCATCCGCGTAGGCTGCTCGATGAACATCTTGCCATCGCTATCTAGCTCTTTTGTTGTCATGGAATCGCAGATGTAGATCATGCGCTTGAGCTTCACGGAGCCCTCTTCATCGTCCATACCTTGCATCATGCCTGACATTCCTGGGATCATACCTGCCATCTTTGATAGCGGTCCCATCTTCATGATGTTTGATAGCTGGTCTCTGAGATCGCGTACGGTAAAGACTCCTTCGGCGATATGCTTCATGGTGTCCTTTTGATCAAGCTTCAAGGACTGGACGTGCTCCACTAGTCCTTGCATGTCTCCCATTCCTAGAAGTTTCGATACGAACTGCTGCGGTGCAAATCTTTCCAAGTCCAACATGTGCTCTCCAGTGCCGATGAAAACAATGGGGGTGTGTGTTGCAGCAACTGCTGAGATAGCACCACCTCCACTTGCATGACCATCAGTCTTCGTGATTATAATGGCACCAAAATCTGCAGTCTCCTTGAAAGCTTTACTTTGCGCCTCGGCTTGTTGCCCGATACTCGCATCCAGAACCATGATAGTCTGGTCAGGCTTAACGGCTGTTTGAATATCCACCATCTCCTGGAACAGGGCATCTTCTTGTCGATGTCGTCCACTGGTATCCACGATGATAATCTCAAACTTTTCCTTCCTGAACTTCTCTACTCCCTCCTTTGCTACTACAGCGGGATCTGTTTGTGTGAGGGATCCATAGTACGGAATCTTCGCCTTGGTCGCATTCTGCTTCAACTGGTCAAAAGCACCAGCACGGAAGGTATCGGCGCAAACCAGACACGCCTTGTACCCCCTCGATTGATAATGCCTCGCCAGCTTCGTACACGTTGTTGTCTTTCCGGCACCCTGCAATCCAACAAACATGATAATATTGGGCTTGCCCTTCTTCGGCTTGAAAGGTTCGGCGTGGGGATCAACGAGCTTGACCAGCTCATCAAAGACGGCTTTCTGGATGAGACGTTTCTTGTTCACAGCCGGAGGTAGCTCTTTGAAGTTTACAGAGGATTTGATGGATTTCCGTAGGTTCCCTACGAGGCGTACATTTACGTCGGCTTCGAGGAGGGCGGCGCATATCTCTTTGATCATGCCTTCGAAGGCCTAGGTATGATGTGTCAGGATGGGGATGAAGATGGTGTTGTGACACGCAGAGACAAACCTTTTCATCTAAATTACTCGACCTGGTGAGGTCTGTGACGGCGGCATTGATGCGCCGTCCAAGATCTTGAAGAACCATTTTGTAGGTGGGCGGAGTTGTTGCGATGCGATTGTATGAGACGTTCTTTCCCCTTTGGTGCACGGTGGTGGATGGCCAAATGTTGAATGTGGGATGAAGAGGCGGGGCGGGGTGGGGTTTAGCTTCCGAAGAGTTGTTCCGCTCCGAAACCTTTAATTATTTTTCTATCTGCAAGTTTTTGAACCACCCAGAACACCACAACCAAGCAAACTCAACACAATGGCAGGATCATATTCAAAAAAGCGCAAGATTGAAGAGGGAATGAAGGGCAAAACCTCAAGACCCGTCAAAAAATTCAAGAAACAAACCGACTACAACAGCGACTCGACCGCCGATTCTGAACCAGAGCCAGAGCCAGAGCACGATTTCAAGGCTGTCAATCTGCAAGATTCCGACGATGAAGGACTCGATACCGCGGATCTTGTCACAGCTGAGCTGTCGGATGTAGAGGACGAACCTGTAATTGCTGCAGAAGTCGAGGAGGAAATCACAGACGGTTCCAATTCCGATTCAGAGGACGATGACGACGAGTCGGATACAAATTCCAACCCCAACTTAATACGAAAGCGGAAACGAAATGACCCCGAAGCGTTCGCAACGTCCATGTCCAAGATCTTGGGCTCAAAGCTGTCGACGAGCAAACGCGATGATCCGGTTCTGTCCCGCAGCGTAGCAGCTATCGAGGCCAGCAAAGAGATGACGGATCAAGCATTGGAGAAGAAGGCCAAGCATAAGATAAAGGAGGACAAGAAGGCTGCGTTAGAGAAAGGCAGGGTGAAGGATGTGCTCGGAGCGAGTTCAGCGTTTGATGCTGCGCATGGGGTTGGAACGGGCGAGAGTGTGCAGGAGACTATGGAGTTGGAGAAAAGGCTGAGGAAGACGGCGCAGAGGGGTGTGGTGAAGCTGTTTAATGCTGTGAGGGCGGCGCAGGTTAAAGGAGAAGAGGCTGCGAAGGAAGCGAGGTTGAAGGGGGTGGTGGGAGCTGGGAGACGAGAGGAGAAAGTCAATGAGATGAGTAAGAAGGGGTTTTTGGACTTGATTGCCGGGGGTGGAGGAGGATTGAAGGCTGGTGGGGTTGAAGAAGCTTAGGCACAAATTGCAAATCTGCATGAACGAACGGCGTTGAGGTGGGAGTGGTGTTCCATTAGGTTCTGAGCATCTCTTTGATGCCGAGAGCCTGGATCGTTTTGTACAGGCCAAACGCCTAATGTTCTTTATGGTACACGGGCAAAATGATACCCTCAAAATGAAATCCGCTTATGTAGTGCAAATTCTGAGCCACAAGTTGCGCCATGATGCAAGTCCATGCCCAATGCTTCCATTCCCTCACCTCCCAATCCATTCAAAATTTCAAATATCATCTATACACGCCTACTTTGAGCTAAAGTCTTTGGCTTGCAAGTTCCTCGTGTTAGAAGGCAACTGCACTCGTAATCCATTCAGCTCGGGAGTCATCTCGATCTGGCAGCCGAGTCTCGATGTCTCGGTCAAGCCGAATGCTAGATCCAGCATGTCGTTCTCGTCGTCGGTCGCCTCGGGTATTTTATCAAAGGCGTCCTCGCTCTCTACAATTACATGGCATGTCGAGCAGGCGCAGGATCCTTCGCAGGCGCCTATTTCACCAATTGTCAGTCTCGATAGGGTGGTGTAGGTGTAGGTGTAGGTGTAGGAATAGATTTTCGTACCCTCCATCTCAATGTCGTGGGCTTGTGCAATCGTCAACAGGTTATCACCCTTGCTAACAGCAATCTTATGCTCATCGCCCTCCTTGTCGATAAATGTTATGTAGAGCCTGGGCCAAGGTCAGTACTAACGTACTCTTGTGGTTGTAGGAGGTGAGAGGCGACAAACTCTTCGCCAGGCTTGGGAGGGTCCAGGTGGCCATGGGAAACAGCTGTTGTTGCAGAGAACTCCCTAAGAGCTATGCGGAAGCTGCCATTTAACCTGGGGCTCGGCATACGCTGCGACGAAGAGAGGCCGGCAGATGGGCGCAAGCGGTTTGCTGTGTAGGTGTAGGTATGGGCGTCTGGATATAAAGACCTGCTGGAAACAGTTGCGGGAGTCGAAGAAGGCTTGGAGGTGCGTTGGATGCAGTTCTTCTGCAGCCTTGCTAGACTTCGGATAGTAGTTCTTGTTGCCAACATACTGCCGGATTGTAGGGTGGGGTAGAGTAGAGGCTTTGCTAACTGAATGTCGGCAGATATGAAGATTGTTTGGTGATGCGCCGGAGTGAGGAGTGGGAGAGGTTTATATAGAATGTGCAGACAGACTACGTGATTCATACATGAAGGAGTGAATTTTCCATGCTTAGAGTCGTAGAGAGAGTTGAAATTGGAGTTGTAGTTGCAGTTGGATATGTTATGGATGTGGTAAAATATAGTAGCTGATGTGAGGATGAGGATATGTTTGTTGGTGGCACATGCATATATGTTGCTCCAACCAACAAATATATTTTTCTCCTACTTGTACCTTGCCTTGTCTTCCTTGCCTTACATCCGTAGCTAGCTTATCCTTGAGCTCTCCTATCTCCTATCAAATACGCGAAGATGTCGGTGATACGGATACGGAGTACAGTATAGTACCAACATCCCTGCATTGACCGTGGATGTGAGATTTTGATGATGTACCATGTGCATGTGCATGGTTGCAAGCTTCATCACCATATTTGCGTACATACACAGCTCTTAGACAACACAGCACAACCACCACAGCAGTTCCTTCCCTCTATATTCCCACCCCTCACTCAATAATACAAGGGAATCAGCATGTCCACTTCCACCTCGCGAGAAGGTCCAAACCCCCTCAGGCCGTACTACAGACCTCCATCCATCGGCATTCCACAGGATATTCATGCTTCCGGCACGACGACGGGGACGACAACAAGCTCGGGCACGCACGGATTAGCTCCAAAGAATGGCAGCGCGGCATCATACGCATCGTCGGCGCGTGACATGTTCGACTACAGCGATTACCTCTCCGACTCTTCGCCGTCGTCGGTAGAGGCAGTGAAGAGGATATTGGACGACTGGGTCTACAAGTATTTCAGCATCTTGTTGGCGCAGCCATTCGATGTTTCAAAGACCGTCTTGCAAGTCCGGAGTCAGGATGCCGCCGAGGGGGCGACCCCAGCAGCAAAGGAGGTGCGGTCTTCGGGGTATAGGGATTCGGTGTACAGCGAGGCAAGGCTCCCTTCTCTACACCTGGTTTGAGAGAGAATGGAATGGCTTCTAATAGCTATGCAGTACCCCTCGGACGAATCCGATCCAGACGAGCCTGCATACTTCACCTCATCCGCCCCATCATCCCAGTGGCACCCCCCCTCAAGATCACAAAGACGGCATGCGAGTGAAAGAGACTATGAAAAGGACTACTCTCCTCCCCCTTCACCAAAAGGAATCACCATACCTCCGCACCAGCTCTCGCTGAAAAGAGTAGACTCGATCATGGAAGTGATATCTCAATTATGGAATAAGGAGGGGGCCTGGGGCGTGTGGAAGGCGACAAATGCTACCTTTGTGTATAGTCTTTTACTGCAGACTATAGAACAGTGGTCCCGAGGCTTATTCTCGGCAGCATTCAACGTACCAGAGGCGGCAGTGACAACAGGAATAAATCTCTCGGCGGAGTTGCTTGATACCCCATACCCCTGGGCATCACTCGCTGTAGCAGTAGCCGCAGCTGTCAGCGCTGGGCTAATTCTAGCCCCTCTGGATCTCATCCGAACCAAGTGAGTTTCGCGTTCTCTCAGCCTCTGATGGCATGTACTGACAATGGCAGACTCATCCTTACACCCCTCTCCTCCACAAAACGCTCGCTCTCACATAATCTCCGAAATCTACCATCATATCTCTGTCCTACGCCCTTAATGGTCCCCACGATCCTCCACAGCCTGATCACACCAACTGTCAACCATTCCACACCTCTTCTACTCCGTTCTTACCTGGGAATTGACCCTATCCTCACGCCCACCACTTATAGCATCTCCAAATGTCTGTCCCAAACAACCGAGCTATTCCTTAGACTCCCCTTCGAAACTATTCTACGTCGAGGCCAAATGGCCGTTTTGGCTACGCCGCTTTATCAATCGGAAGATGGCAAGAGGTTAGAAACCATTGTAGATATAGGACCATACCACGGCGTTTTGGGAACAATGTGGTCCATCGTCCTAGAAGAAGGCGGATCTTCTAGTCTAGTAAATGCGAAGAAGGGGAAATGGGCTGAAACCAAAGGTCAAGGCGTTGAGGGGTTGTGGAGAGGTTGGAGAGTAGGCATGTGGGGATTGGTTGGGATGTGGGGCGCGAGGGCTTTAGGGGGGTCAGGTGCGAATGGTGGCGAGTTTTGATTCGGGATACCTTAAGCGTGGGGCGTTTGGAGTTGGAGGGGTGCACATACTCTGCTCTTATATTATGTGTATACGAATACTCTTCTTAGAAATGTATGGACTGGTGTAGAGGATTGCTATTTTCTATAATCTGTATTGGTGTTGTCCGCGGCTAGCTGAGAGGTAGCATATATCAACAAATGGCAAATTTCAAAGCGAGGGATTCACCTGACTTTTTCCCCCTAAAGCCTTATTGGGCTTGCGCAAGGAGCATACAAACGCTAGAGATCTTCTGTCGCACTTTTGTTATCCGTCGTATGCTTTAGCCCCTCCAAATACCCTCAACGCAAGCAGATCTTTTTAGACCCCAGCCTCAACTGAAACCATTGCTTATGAACAAGCAATTAAGACACAAGGTACTCTTTATCTCCGAGCTGGTCACGCCTGTCATTCCTTTTCCTTTGTAGCCTATGAACGAAATTTCGACATGGCAAATAAACCCTCGACATGAGATTATAAATAAAACTTAGCAGCAATTATCCTCGACCCTTTTTATGCTTTTCATTATCGATACCGAGTCCCACAGGACGCGAGTGTGTAAACGGTAGTCATGCATGGTACTGTTTAGAACGCGCGATGGTAATATTTGTTTCGCTGCTTGCAGTCTCTGGGATCAATAGAGAATAACACTTGATGTGTTTTGTGTTTTATCATTAGCTAGAGTATAAGTGCAGATAATATGTTCAGTTTGCAGTCTCAACAGTCCCGACAAATCTGGTTTCAAGAAAACAGAGGTCTCTTTGTTAATGTGTGCAGAATTTATACTTGTAACGCATTTTCTATCCTGTTCGTTTTATGGCCCTATCTCCGTAAGCGAGGGGAAAGGGGGGCTTTTATTTCACGTGACTGACTTTTAATATATGTGCTTACACATATGCGGATGAAATAGATACTGTAATACTTGCACAGATTTAGATCTTACTCAAAAATATTTCCAAGGAGTATGCAATTGCCTATCCAAATGCGTCATATTCGTTCGCAGCCTGATTTAAGTATAACAAAGGACTTGATAAACAAAGATGAGAAAATCCAAACATATCGACTTCCATGAAGGGTCCGTTAACTTACTGGTCGCCAATTTTCCAACTTTTTGTCCAAACATTAAAGAAAACTTGATGTTAGACGATTTTACAATGGCGGTTTTACCCCAAGCTCCCCCAGTCAATGATGTTGTTTATAATGACCTGGGTATTCCCGAATCGATAGCAAAATGCAAGTTTTGTATTTATCTCGGACTTCCCGGGCAGAAACGTCCCATGAAAAAGTTCCCTGCAGTAGACATCTCAACCACCGCGTACCAGAATCGCATCAAGTGGGATCCGGATTTACAGATGCAGTTCAAAGACCTCTCGTGGCACGCTTGGCTGGATATCCTAACGAAATTTTGCGAACGGGGAAGTTTGAAATTGGAAGAGTATCGGTTGGTTTACTGGACACCCACAGACCCTGCGAATTCCATCGGCGACAGTAGGTCTGAGGGTGACTGGTGCCGCGCTGTTGCTAGTATGGCACAGAACGGCATTAAGCATCATGTGTTCGGCTTTCAACTACTCCCACCCGAAGGAATGCGTAAACCGCCTATGCCGCCGCGGAGACTTTCGGTCAGGAACCCAGCCGGTCAAGCGAGCGCCTCGGGGTCCAGAAAGCGAGCATGGTCCGACGTGAAGGGTAAGCGGAGCCCGGATGACAATGAGGGTAAAAGGAGGAAGCTTGGTGGTGGTGACGAAGACTGGAAACAGCCTGGCGGCGGCAGTCGGTCTGCACGCATACTTGCCCAACGGGGAAGAGCTGGACTTGAACAAGACCCTGATAAAGAATACGACTCGCATGACGACGATCGCCATATTAGCGGTTCCGAGGCCTCAGAGACCTCTGACGGCGACTCCTCAAGGGATGAGCTTCGTGCTGCAGAAGAACTCGGTGTTTTCGGATACAACGCAGACGATGATGATAATAACGGGAAGCAAGCACGAGTGAGACAAACTAATAAGTAAGTCAAGCCTAATGAATGCGTTATTAATTACCGCCACTCACATCTAGTACAGCTTTATGAACGCTATTCGGAAGGATTGTGAGCAATTCGACGAGGCAGATTGGAAAAATTGCTGCACCTTCTTCCACGCCGATCCGGATAACCATGATCCCAACTACAAAATTGTAATAAAGGGCCTACATCGAAAAATCCTCCCATACCAAGCATATGCAGTCTATTGGATGTTGAAAAAGGAGGGCACAGAAGCCGGAGGAGGCTTTTTAGCTGATGAGCAAGGATTTGGAAAGACAACAGAAGCACTCTTGCTTTGCATCGTTAGTAGGATGTTACAAGAGGCAAAGGAGGCGGTCGTGCAATCCTTGAAAATGGGTGAACAGAAGCACCTTGGCGACGGACAACATCAGGGGCTAGATAGCAAATGCCCGAGCGAGTTGATGGGGCATGTTCCATTTGGAATCGCATGTCCGTGTGCGAGATCTTCTCCTTCTTTTGACATCACTCTTAATCCCGGTCCAACTCTTGTTATAGCGCCCAACTCACTTTTGGCAAATTGGCAAAGTGAGTTCTACGCTATCGTCGGAAAAGATGAGAACATGCATGGTGGGACACCGTATGGTATGAAAATGCAAATTGCACATACCTCATATTCGAAGGGAATCGACAGGGAAATTTTCAAGAAGTGTAAGAGCATCCGGGATCATTCGCAAATAATCATTGTCACTACCTCTGGCTCCTTCAAAGGGCATGTAAAGTACAAATTCAACCAACCTCCGAAGCCTAAACCTGCCCCTCAGTACAAGGACAAAGCGGAGCTTTCCTGGTTGGAGAATCATCAGGCTAGATTTGATGCTATAACTGCACACCAGGCCGCGGAAGAGAAGGCCAAAACAGGGAAAGCATATTTGAAGTGGAGGCGAGTAATCGTTGATGAGTTTCACAAAGAGAAAAGCAGAGACACGACGATTATCAAAATCTTAAAGCAGGATCTCAAAGGCATGCCGTACTTGTGGGCACTCTCTGGAACACCATTTGAGACTTCACCTCGAGATCTTCAAGGGTATATAAGTGTCCTAGACTACATGGATCAAGAACGAAGAAAAGACAACAAAAACACGGGACCGAACGCCCTACGGAACTGGGATGAGACAGACCTTAAATACGCAAAAGGGGGACGTTTCCGTGCTATCGTCAAAGCGTTTAAAGGCTTGGTTGCTAATAAGATGAGCGCGCCTATGAAACAAGATGCGAGGAGACGTGTGTCGACCGAATTTGCAGCGTTACTGAGAGCCCTTATGCTCCGCCGAACTGTTAAATCCATGTGGTTTAACAGCCCTGTAGTCGATCTGCGCCCTCACCTTCCCCGCAACCTAGGTGCCGAACCAAATCAGGAGTACCTGGACGACCTTGAAAAGTTGCGAGAACTCACACAGCGGGAAGTCATTGCTGCGCGCGGAAACAACAATGTTGCTATGCGGGCTAGAGAAGAGCGCGCTATTAATAGAATGCGTATTGCGGTCACTTTCCCACACATAGCTCGAATTAGGCTGATGCAGATGTATTCCGAACTCGAGGAATTTCCATGGCTATTGACCTCCGACGAGCTTGTCATGAAAGGCTGGTATAAGGAGACGGGAGGTCTGTATCAATCTTCTCTGTACGAATTTCGTGAGACAGCTAACTTGTATTTTAGAGTCTCCGTACGAGCAGAATCTCGCCGAACTAATAAATAGCAGTGGCAAAATTGAAAAGATTTTGCGTGACATACTTCCCCCGAAAGAAAAGGATGGGCTGAGTTTACCAGAAAGGATGATACTTTTCACATCTCTTCCAGCGACGGCTTTTATTATTTACTTGGTATGTCCCCTCGAGACTTTTGAAACAAGCAACTGATGAGGTTTAGTGGGTTAAAAAATTGGGATACAAGGCAGTGCTGATTCATAGCAATACACCTAAACGTGAAAATGTCATCGCGGGCTTCCAAGGACTTCTAAATGACAGAGGAGAACCAATGCATGAAGAGGCAAGCAAGGCACAGATCCTCGTCTCTACTATTGGGCTATGTGGGACAGGCTTTACAATAACACGAGCGTTCCGTATGGTTGTGATGGAGCCTGCCTTTTTAAAAAGTGACGAAGAACAAGCCATCTCTCGAATTGTACGAATAAGTCAAAAGAACAAGAAGACCTGGTCATATAGACTGCACTCAAGAGGGGACAAAACGGAGATGAAGATCATCGAAAGACAACGAAACCGCCAGCGTGCACTCAAACTCAGCTATAAAAATGCGGGACTAATGGGTCCGCTCAGCTTGAAGGTTGACGACGACCCAGCAGACTTTGGCCAAAAAGGCAGGCGCTATGGATTCAAGGATATGGATAGTATGGATGACAAAGCTGCTGAAGAAGTCCATAGGCACAAGGTAAAAAGAGCCATAGCGGAGGCAGATAAAAAGGCCAAGGCTCGAAATACCTATAAACGAAGGACGAAAAGAGACGAAGCCAAAGTGAAAGTAGACAAAAGGGACTTATATACGGAGCGGGGCATTGATCTCGATGAGAGTGAAGATGCAATGAGCGGGTTGGAGGACGAGGATGATCAAATGAGTGACTTCATCAACGATTCCGATTCGGAATCAGATAACGGCAATGAATACTTCGAGTCAGATGTATTTAATGACGACAGTTCCGATGAGGATTCCGAGAGCGGTGACGAAGGCCATGATGCTTATGTGCCTCAAGGGAAGCAACAGCACTTTACCAATACGGTCATTAGCAGTGAGCCTCGACGGAAGCAATCGCGTGCTAGCAGTACGGTTGTTAGCAGTAGGGGTGGTAGTAGTGTGCCTCTATGGAAGCAACAACGTGTAAGCAGTACGGATGCTAGCAGTACGGTTACTGGAAATGCCCTTCGAGGAAAGGAACGACGTGTTAGCAGCACGGCTTCTAGCAGTACGATTACCAGCATTGGGGTTCAACAGAAGCAAAGGCGCGCTACCAGTACGGTTGCTAGCAGTACTGTTGCTAGCAGTACGATTGTTAGCAGTACGGCGTACTCAGCTACTAGCAGTGCACCTCGAAGGAAGCAACAACGTTTTAGTAGTACAACAACTACTAGTACCCGTTCAAGGTATTCTCTACGAAGCTATGATTCAAAGTAGCCAAAGCCTGCAAATAAGCCTGCAATGTTAGCTTGTAATGCAACTACTATAACACTTTAGAAATTGATTGAATACTCATTAAACTCATATCAACCGTTCATGATTGTTTTTAATCAATTGACCTGCTATAAATGTAAAGTTATATTATTTAGGAAGAGTTTCTAGACTGCGATTGTTTAGCCGATGGGCTGAAAGCGGCTATGCCCAGTTGAGGTCTTTGCATTGCTCTGTACCAGAACTGCGGAGACAATAGAGGTCGAGGGAACAGCATATAACCTTCGTCGCAGGAAGCTTTTTAGTATTTCTGCTTCAACTTATTTTGCAGTAAACTATATCCCAATTCAAGATGGCCATATCATGGCAATACAAGATCCCTTAGGAACACGCGCAACGCCCTTCAAATAGCCTCTTACTGTACGCCCTAGAAAGGTTCCCCAAAGTAATTGAAAGCATATATCAATGTACCTGAAGAGAGACACAGGTATTAACTGAGATGGGGATCCTCGTTTCGCCACAAGAACAGAAATTCAGAAGGTAATCAAGGTCTACAGGCAGCTTATGGAATTTGGTACGTCAAAGGAACAAACAAAGGCAACGCGTGACGATTTCATGACAAGTTCGGCGGAACCCCCCGAGCTCTAATGATACAACCAAGTATTGATAGTCGGTGGTTTGGCCAACCTCTTTTAAGCATGCATACGCGGCTGCTATTACAAACGAAAGAAAAGCAAAATCCAAAACTCCGACAGGACTGCCTGGTACCATGGAAACAGCCATCCCTCATAGCTGCCCGATCGCAGTAGTTTTTGGTTCACTTGAAGAGTTGTACCAACACAGTGTTCTCGCCTACTAGAGCGGACGAATTCCTTCATGAGAAATGCCATAGTTTCTTCTTGGTTGGGTTTCTGTAGACCTGGGTGGGCGACTGCGACGCGGCGTTGTCGGGGAATGCCCGCCTGGAGTTTTCAGACTGAGGCGCTGAAAATTAAGCAATATCGAACTCCCCAGGAAAATAATAGGAGGGTCAGCTTGCCAACTACCGGCCTGAAAAGTACGGAGGTAGCCTTCCCTCGACTAATTACTCGGGGACATTGATTTTCGGTCTCTAGTAGTAAGGCTAAAGCGCAAACACTTGCTAGTTGCATCTAAGACATCAAAAGAAGTCTTGATAAATCTGCGCACAGCCTTCCACGTAGAACATAGCAGCGGGCACCAAAATATAAATAGAAGCTGTTTTAAAACAGTACAAAGCGCCACGAAACTAATATTTCCTATCAAATGATCTACTATCCTGCTGGGTATTCTAAAATATCATGATAAACGCCAAACTCACGCCATGTTCGATGCCTTCCCAACCCACCAGACCTTCCGTAATCCAACGCCAGTAAAATGACTCAATTTTTTGCCTTTTTGCGAATCATGCTCGCCCCAAGAACGTTGACTGCGGGAGTTGTATCGTTTTGCGCAGGAGATGAACTTTTTGACTCATCAGGAGCAGCTTTTCTCTTCTTTCTCACGAGTCCCATGTTGAGCGAATTAACGCCCGCGGCTCCAGCGACGTGGACTCGCTCCACGACTTTGGTCCCAATAACATTTTGACCCCAAGCCTCAGCCATACTTCCCAAAGCACTAGACCGCACTTCGTTGATCCAGCGCCTTGAACTCGAGGTCGCAAGTTCTAGGTTGGCGAAGTCGAGACGGAGGAGTAATTCGGTGACGCGCTTATAGCCTGACTCGTCCACTATGACTTGGCCTCTGCCTTCGGGTTTCCAGAGGTAGTATGGTGTACTTTCGGGTCGCAATAGTATGTCGCTTTTGATGCTTGTGTTTTCTGTCTTGATCCTTGGCTGTCTTGGATTGATGAGTCCAGTGAGCTTCTTTCTCTTCACCTTCGCGACACGAGGCTTGGATGACTTGACTGCTTGCTGGGAAGCAGGAGGCTGGTTACCATCGTCGTCGGCCTTGAGGGGCGAGCTCAAGGGTCGAATTTGACTCGAAGCGTTGAATGATGTTGCGGGGGTCGTCAGCAATGATGAACCGTCGGGTGCTCCAAGCAAAATGGATTCATCCCAAGGCTGGCTGTCATTGCTTATAAACGTACTCTGGGTATCGGAGATGACTGCATGGGCAGGCTCGGGTTGGATTTCAGGAGTGAAAACAATCCAGATGAAACCAACCATCCTGCCAGCCGAACACTCCTGGCGGAAAGCCATCATGTCCCAAAATTGATCAATAGTTCGGACGCTCTTCCACTGGCCACTACTAGCATCACTTCCTTTGGTAATTTCATCATCAAGTTCGTCCAAATAGCGGGCCTTCGGATCATCGGGGTAGTGGGGAATGAGACATCGCGGAGGTACATCATCTGAATGTCTTGAAATTTCCCGAAGTGGGTGTCCAATAGTCCAGGAGAACTTTGGGGGATTCGTTTTCGGGATATAGGAAAGTGTCTCGTGGGAGTCTAGGCCAGGGATTGTTAAATAGCCCTGCACCTTATCCCATTTCAAGGATAGGGAGGCCTTTGACTCGTCGATCAGAGGGTCAAGAACACGGCACCACCAACGTACCAACCCACGGTCGTCCAAAACATGCTTGCCACTATATTCGACACTGCCGGGGAAGAGATATTGATCTTGCGCTCGTGCAAAGAGTGATATAACGCTGCGGATATTAGGTCTTTGGTGCTGCTCGACGAGATGTTGGAGGAAAGTAGCACTAATATTCCGTAAAGGCGAAGGCGTTCCTTTTGGCAATGCTAGATGATGCAGATATCCCGTCGAGTCTGCTTTAGAGACGAAGAAAGTCGAGTCGTACGCGGTAGAGTAGATCAAAACCTCGATGGCATAAACCAACACTTCTTTAGATTCCGCCCCATGATCCTTAGCAGATGTACGTATAGAGGCAGTGAGAAAGTGGTTTTCGCAGTATGTTCGATCAGGACGAGTATTTGGAGGCGCGGAGTAGATTGCGGAAGTTCGAGTTGGGGGCGTTGAGACGTGGTAGATGTTGAAGCTGGTGTCTTTGGGGAGCACTGTAGCCAGCCGTTGAAGCAATGTAGGGGTGGGGGCAGGGGTAGGAGTAGGAGTAGGAGTAGGAGTAGTAGGTATGGGAGTAGAGGTAGGAGAGGCAATTGATGTTTTGGCAATAGGCCTCTCATGAGGAGCCATGTTGAATTAACATACCAAAAGATGGACGCTCAGGGAGTATACATGAAGATGTGAAGTTGAGATTCTCGACGCCAGAGTGTAGTGAGGTGCAGGTAAAGTTAAAGCGCGACAAGGGAGACGCGCTTGGGATTGCTTTAAATGGACTAGCACCAAAATTAAATTCTGGAGCTTCACTTCATTCAGTTAAGGAAACTACGAGCAAACCAGCATTTACATTCTACAAATACAACTTATAATGGCTTCAAGAACGGCTTCACGACCACTGCAATGTGTTGTGAAACGAGTACGACCTTCCTGCGAATGTTCTAGCATACGAACCTCCTCCATACGGCAATTTTCAGCGTCCCGTTCCAGAGCAGAACAGTCAGAAACAGACAGAGGCCAGCGCCCACGATGGTCCTACACCCCGGAAGAGATGAAGGCGCCCTTTCCATGGAAGCCGCAGGATCCAAGCAAGGTATTTCAATGCAATGAGGACCCCGAGAAGCTGGACAGGTTCTACATCAACTTCCTGGGACGAGGAGGAGACACCATGCTGGCAGACGAGGTCAAATGGCTAGCAATCACACACAAGAGCTTCGATCAAGGGCGGAGAGGCTTCAATGACCGGCTGGCATTCTTTGGTATGGGTTCTGCTTGCGCGTTACGGCTTTCGTGGCACTGATTCCGACTGATTCATTACAGGACGAAGGATCCTCACACTGCAGACGAATTTGGCGCTTCTCAACTCGCCCACCACAGCTACGAGGACACACGCAGGCGGAAACCCCTCGGATGATCGTATCCCATTTTATCATCCTGCACTAGAAGGAATCGAAAACCTGTCGAGCGCGCCGGTGGGGGAGATATTGACAAAGGAGAGACTGTCCGCTTTGGCAACGCAGGTGGGGATGCGGGAGGTTATGAGATGGCAGCCAAGACTGGTATGATAATCGATGGATGCAAATTTGGAGGGTATAGCTGACATTCAACAGGTAAATAAACTCGACAATTCGGGCATTGACGTGATTCTCACGACCTGTATGTATGCGGTAATCGGTGCCATATCATTGCACAGGGGCGGAGCAGTTGCAAACGAAGTTGCGAGGGAGAAGATTTTGAAGCCTTTGGGGGTTTCATAGCGCGCATATAATATGGGTGATAAGGTGTAGAATATTGTACAATACAGGAGAAACTCTACAAGTCTGGAGTTGTATTCAGATCCACTCCCCCGAACTTCTTTCTGGTGGCATTCGCAAATTCTTGCGTAAAGAGTCGCTTGGCTTCACATGTTGCTCGGTCATCTATTTACTATCTTTTCTCAGTCATCTGTTTCTTATCTCTTGATTCTTAAGCGGCTTCCTCTTTTCCTCACCTACTCGCCAAAAAACAGACCATCTGATTTCCGTGCAAGTGTGACTCAGGATCATCCATCCAGCACACATGAAAGATCCCCCTTTACGCAATATGAAAATCTACTTCAGTCAGTCCGCTACCGTTGGTTAGTGCCTCTCCATTCATGAATCCATCAAGATAACATTCTCCAACCAGTTCGCAGATACCATCTTTTTGTTCTGGTAGTAATACTGGAATGTTGCACCCGTACAAAATACAGATCAAATCTCCCCGAGTCGCTCGGCTGGCATGCCAAGGTGTCCTTTCTACCTGATAGCAAGCCTTCTCGCCATTGTCACCACAGTGTCCTCGAGCCGTCCGTGGAAATACTTGAGAGGTCCCTCGCAAAATTCTTCCCATTTGGCCGTAGGCGTATGCAATGTCGCATCTCGGCAATGCTCCTCCAATCTCCGACCTCTGAGCAGAAGCGTTCTGTTCTTATCGAACCATTCGCGAAAGTATACAGGAATTCTTACTTCCCCGGCATGCTCTAAACATACCTTGCAGAATATTTCAAGGTCTTTTTCGAATAACAACTGGCGCTACACTTTCGGCCAGGTATCGGTCCTGGCGATCCAGAGCAAGATAGCGGGAAATAGTTTCCATAAGGACAGAGGATGAAGCGGCTTCACCATCCAATTGGATGTTATGCTCAGAAGCTGACTGTTCTAAAGGCAGCTCATTCTTGGTCTCCTTGATTTCGCCAGCATCCCCGTACTTGGATCCTCCCAGGCCATCAATCTTGTCCAGAACCACGCCGGTACATGTCAATACTCTAGCGTCCTTCGAAATGCTGTGCCGCGGATAAGTGTTTCCTGAAGCTTTGTAGATTGCTTCAGACTTAGTAATCCACACGGACGAAAGTTGCCAGTCCCTGGACTTGAGCCCTGGCAAGCCATGACTGGTATGACTTTGCCCCCCTTGACCGATGCCCTCCAATCTGGAATCCAAGAAGGAAGGCTCATCTCATCCTTGGATTTCCTGGCAGGATAATTGAAGAGATTGGAATAGCAATGATATCCAAGCTCTTGTACTTGGCGATAAAAGACCCGACGAGCTCACTGTACACATTCTCAACGGTGGATTTGGGATCAAGTGTTCCAATCAAATCAAAGTCTTTCGCGACTCCGAGAAGAGGTAGACCCGATCCCGTTCATCACTTGCCCCACTATCGCCGACATAAGCCATCATGGCAACGAGACTCATCTCTTGCTCCCTTTGCGAATACCACTGCTTCATGCGGCGACGGTTCTAACCGGCATAAAACGCCTTCGTGTCCATGAGGCCATCCCGAGCCTTACAACCACCCCACGTAGCGAAAATCGCATCCTGGAAGTCTCGTTTGGAAATACTCTTCTTCCCGCAAAACAACGATACGCGGTTGCTGATCAAGAATTCCTGCTGTGTCCACACACGACGCCCCCAGTGCCTCAATAGCCGCCGCTCAATGGCTTTCTAATCAATACCCCTTTTCTCGTGTCTCAATTCCCGCAGCTTTCTGTCGTCCAACGAACATCTTTGCGAGTCGCCTTGTCCGAATATTTGCATAGACGATATAAGCTATCAGCAGCACCCCCGCAATCACCCTCCTCGCCCAACCACACCACGGTTTTACAAGCCTTCTCATAAATTCTTCCCATAATTGCCATCTGTTAACTCTTCCTTTTCATCTTTCTGGTTGATACAAATGGAATCAATCCACCACCACGTCTCCGCCGAGAATTCCTTCAGCTCGGGCAGAAGGTTCAAGAATGGGTATAAAGCAGCCAGGACTTCAAAACGGGGCCGTTGATGCTGATGCTTTTGGGATTCATGGTTTCACCCCAGGTGTAGGATAGTGCTACGAATGGCGGGCAGAAGGTGGAATGCAACGCAAAGGATATAAGTTCGGCTGCGAGCTTGGGTGGACCATTGATCAGTCTGGAGAGGCGGATTGTGGAGAGGTGTGGATAGAGGGAGTTGGTTTCCGCCATTGGCGATCCTGATATGTGCTTCATATATCTGAGTAAAGAAGCGGATGATTAGGTGATTACTTGGCTGGATGGTGTGCACAGGCAAGGCTGTGCCAGGCTCCACCATGTTTGCATTGTTGCTAGTCAAGTGCTGCCACCTGCGGAAATGTGTTCTAGATAGTAAGACTTCGGGAATCTTAGTCTGATCCATGCAGATGTCGGATTTGAGACACGAGAGGTGCTGTGGACTGGAAGTGAAGAAATAAGCGGGAGAAGATATCCCCCGATCGGTTCCGGACCGGAAGTAGGTATTACCTCGCGGCCACGTGCTTTCCCTTGGTTCGCATAAAGCTAGGTTAGCTCCTGCAACTATATATACCTTCGAAAACATACGATTCGGAAATCTGCAGTTTTTGTAAATTCAGTTGTCATACCGACTTGCCAAACTCGGCACCCCAAACTCTTCGCGCTACAAAGATGCCCCCCACCTTAAACTCATCACACCCCCCACCTATTACCCAGCCATAGCGCACATCCGCCAGCGCGCCTTCTCCACCAACCCCCTCAACAAATGCCTCTACGGCCAAGTCCCCGTCAATGTCCTCGAGACCTGGTTCGTGGAGCGTGAGAAGCGCGAATCGGCGGATTGCTCGCAGAGGATCATCGCGATCATCGATGACGATGGAACCATGCTGGCGTACGCAAAGTGGGAAGTGCCCGCATATCGCATGTCCGAGATTCCGGGGACGATGGAGAGCGCAGGCGGAGGTGAAGGTTTTGGCATCTTGAAGGTTCCTGAGGGTGGAGATGGGGAGTTGTTCGCGGCGTTTAGGAGGGGGGTTGTGGGGCATCGAGAGAGGTACTCTGATCGCTTGGTGGATTTCGGTGCGTGCGGCTTATGATGCTCGTGCTGGTCTGATCTGATCTGATATCTACATCTGCAGCTCTTCATGGTCTGGCTGTGCATCCGGAGTACCAGGGGCGTGGGTACGCGGGGATGTTGGTAAGGTGGGGTACTGGGCAAGCGGATGCGTTGAAGAGGAAATGCTATCTGGAGGCGACGCCTGCTGCGTATGACTTGTATTGTAGGTACGGGTGGGTGACTGTTGATGAGATCGTGCTTGGGTTGGAGAAGTTGGGGAAGGAGCATAGGATTATGGTTATGATGAGGGAACCAAAAGAAGTTGTCTCATGAATATGAGCCTGCCTGCTCATATGAGACGGCTGGATGGAATATTTGGGGGGTTTGTACCTTGTTAGCAATTGCTATCCCTCAAGGGCCACTCGACTTCTGGCACATTTATAATAGACATGCGTCCACACCGGGAATGCCGCAATCTTCGTATTTGTACCATTTGGACCTGTTTTCGACCACTACCTTGGTCGATTTGGCTGGTCTTCGGCAACCCTATGCGTTTCTAGAAACAACCGCAGATCCAGACGTAGAGGAGAAAAAAGACCAAGTGCGAGGTGAGACCTGAAGGATATAGCAGTCCTAATATTGTTGTCCCGTTCGAGGTGGAAGAAGACATGGTGGAACTGTTTCTCTTTTAATATATCTTGTAACTTGCTAAAAGCAGAGTGAAACCAACCTGTGTGATCACCACGAGTTTAAGTCCTGCATATTTTGGCAAAACCTGGAATATCGACTATAGAAGACACAGGACTTTCAACTATGTTCAGGCCCTTGATGCCCTAGTGATCTCATGGAAGGTCTTGGAATTTCTTGGGTCGTGAAATCTGCGAGTAATACTACATTATCCACGGAGGTATGGGAAATTACTTATAGGTTGCTCATAATACAGTTCAAATTATTCAAGGTCTTCTGGGCGTCCCAAATGAGTCCGAGCATTTTTCTCTCCGACTTGAAAAGCAACATGAATGAGAAGAGTGACAGGATTTAAAAAACAGCGGACCGCCAAGGGCAAGAGAAGGGCGGTGGTTGAGATCTAGCCAACTCGATCAGGTAAACTCGCGGCATTTTTGACTGCTACAAGGCGAAGGGAAAATTGGAAAGTATAAGAGCATTAAAAAGTCCAGTACTTTTAGCTGGGTACCTCTTGCAGGACTTTGTGCTAAGCAGATGGTATTAAATGCTGCTTTAGATACTAGTTAGGTGCCCCTTGATGCAGCTGCTCCGCTCGTGAGAATTGGGGAGTGGATGACTTGAGTCTGTTCGCTATCCGACATTTTACTCACTGCGCTTAGCTTATAAATCTCCCCATTCGAGATGTATGATGGGGAAGCCGAGGCAGAAGATCCAAAGGACTCGCCAGGTCGACTTATACCAACGCAAGCACACTTGCTCGTATGAAAGCATTGCTGCTCATGCCTTGTTCATCTAGCCCCCAACGCCGTCGCTATACGTGGAATCCCAATCCATATCCTTTACCTGCACCAGCTCCTCAAACCGCTTGTCCTTCCACTGCAGTCATAACGTCTTTGGTGATGTCCCGGAAAATCTTACACAAAGAGCAGTCCTTGTACTTCTCAACCAGCAGGCTGGAGTCCTTGGTATCAGGCAGATTATTGACAGCCTCGGAGCTTCCAATGTCGTGGCCGTTGATCTCAGTCCCGACTGGATATACCGGCCTCCTGCCCGTCTCGACTAACATCACAAACTGAGGGTCGATAGGTACGCTTCCAAGAAACTTCACCCCAAATTCCTGTGCCATGACCTGTCCACCGCCTTTGCTGAAGACATTTGTGCATTCCGAGCAATTCGGACACACAAACCCACTCATATTTTCTACCACACCAATGACATTGATGCCCGTCTTGACGCAGAAATTGAGCTCCTTTTTGACATCTGCGGTTGCCACGGCTTGCGGCGTTGTCACTACCACGGCACCCGCAACTTGTCCTGGAAGTGCATTCTTCAATAGTGTTTCGGCCAGAGAGATATGCTCGTCGGAAGTTCCAGGTGGGGTATCGATGAGAAGGTAATCAAGCTCGCCCCAGAGCACATCCGTCAAGAATTGGCGCACCATGGCCGTCTTCTTGGGTCCTCTCCATACCACTGCATCGCCTCTTTCTCGCAATAGAAACCCCAAGCTCATACACGAGAGCGATCCGACTCCAGGAGTGGAATTTGCAGAGTGAACGGGAACTGGGATCCAACCACCGGGGGCTTGTGTTACTTTGGCGCTCTCGATACCGAAGAGACGTGGGATGGAGGGTCCTGTGAGGTCGATATCGAGGATACCGACGGAATGGCCGGCTAGGGAGAGGGAGAGCGCGAGTTGGGTGGTGATGGAGGATTTCCCCACTCCACCTTTGCCTGAGAGGACCTTTTGCAATTAGCTTCATATATGGGGGTTGTAGAGTGTTAAGAGTACTTACAAGAACAATATGCTTGACTTTGTCAAGAGACATGTTGATTCAATTATCTCAAACTCTGTTAATCATATGTGTCATGAAGTTGTCGCATTTTATATAAATGGAAATATAGATAAAAGTACAAATTCTTGTCGATTATCAATCTTCTTTGTTCTTTTCTGCCCGAACACGGAATGACGCTGTCCCGCCCCCACTCCATTTTCTGCCGAGTCAGACCGCCTGCCCAACTACTGGTACCAAACCAAACATCCGACACTTACCGCGACAACTTCTATACAAAACATTGGCATCACAACTTCACTATTGTCGTTGTTGTCCCAAACGACAACCCCTTTTATATCCTCATTGCAGTATCAATATGAGAGCCTTCTCTCGTCCCTATGGATATGGACGACCCTTGGGGCTCACCGTGGGCAGACGAAGTACAGCGTCCGGTCGCGACCAAGGAGAGCCCTGATGATGCTGAGGAGCCAGGATCAAGCACGCCAGTCAAAGCGTCCAGTTTAGCTCTGCAGGGGCAAACAATCACACCATGGGATACTTCGAACAATAGCGCTGATGATGGCTTTGGAGATTGGGCTGCGGTACCCTCGGAGACAGGAATTAGCCTCGACAGGGCGCATGATGGGTGGGCGATGGATCTGGGCGGCGACACGCCTCTGCCGAAGCCAGACACGGATGGGCTCTCTGCTGGATGGAATGCAGTACCCGAAGTTGCTGATGAGAACATATCGAAATTGGCACCGAGTCTCCTACCTGAACCTACGAATATCACACGACAGCCCTCGCCAGACCCATGGGCTTCGGTAGAGGCAACTGAGCAGAGGTCGGGGCAAATCAGGTTGGGGCAGGGTCAATATCCAGCGGAGACCAAGAGTTTTGCAGTTGGGGATGCCGGGCTGGAAAAAACAAAAGGGGAGTTGGAATCGGAGCCCCGGACGAGAGATATTTCCACCGAAAAGGACGCCCCAGCAGAGGAATTTTGGGAAAATGGGAATTTGGAGGTTGTCAAGCCATATCAGACAGGGATCACTGCAAACAAACCCGTGGAAACGGATTCCCAGGACCGTGAAAAGTTTCAAGATCTGGAATCGGAATTACTGCCTGAAGTGGAATATAGTAGACCCGAGAAGCCAACCAAAGACGGCAAACATGAGAATGCGGCGACGCCCGATGGAATTGAAAGCATTCAGCAACCTGACAAACCGGTACCTATTCCTACGGGAACTTCAACCTCCCAAGAAATAGATCACATGTCTTCCAGACCGTCTAGCTCGCCCTCGGAACAAAGTCATCACGATGAATATTTCGCCGAATCCCCACGAACATCGTTGGAAGAAGACCCGACGCGGCCCCAAATGCCGAGAAAGGTCTCGAAAGTGCAAGAGCTTGTAGAACACTTTGATATCCTGGCCAAAGAGGATGAACCACCCGAGATTACTAGCGATGAACGCATTGAAGTCATAAAGCAGCCGGATAATGATGAAGGAGACATGGATGACTTTGGAGATTTTGAGGATGTGCAGTCTGACCTGGATGAGTCTGTCGAGGCAAGCGTACTAGTTGAAAATACAGCCCGTCCTACCACACCAGATTCCAATGTTCCGCCGCAAGTTATGGAGCGTGAACTGCAACAGTCTCCGGAAACGCAATCCCCAAAGAAAGAGTATGGACCTGTGGACTTCTTCCCAGATCCATCACTGTTGAACCAGCTATATCCCAATATCGAGGACGGGTTACCCAGCGAGAGTTGCTTCATCCCAGATAGAGTGCCTCAGGATTCATTTACTTCAACCGAGCAACGCAAGACGTGGTATAGAATTTCTAGATACGGCCCGCTGAGGAAGCACAACATGGGGGATGATGAAAACTACACCCGAGTCAACTGGACGCAATCATCAGTCCGAGTTGAGACGTTGAAGATAGTTGCTAGATGGATTGAAGAGGACCGTATCAGCGGCCGCGTTGTACTTGGAGGCGGTAGTAAAGCCGGCTCCATGTTTGGCTGGAATGACCAAAAAGCTACACCTGCATCAATAACTGCTGCATTTGCGAGCAAGGCGGCGAAGAAGATCGTTGAAGCACCCGTGGAGCCTACTGTTGAGGTTCCGCGAGAGTGGCCAAAGGGCCTTGTAAGAGACCACTCAGCATCGAAGAGTCCTTTACCGTCCAAGCCACGTCGGAAGAGCTCAGTAACACCCAAAAGCCCAGAGGCCAAGGTGGAACGGCAATCGCCAGTTGCAAATTTCGGATGGAACACTGTTCCTGAGAGCTCGCCGAAGTTTCACAGTCGGTCATCATCCAAGGAAATGTCTTCTAGGTCTAATCCAATCGCGGTGCCTGTTGCAAATTCTTCATCACCACCCCGGAAGCGTGCATCATTGAGCCCCTTATCCTCTGCAGCTAGTGCGTTCAAACCAACGGAGCCTGTCCACAAGACATCAGCGCCTGTTCCTAAAGATGAAGTTCCCATTGGGTCTCCACAGGAAAAGGTATCTGTGCCACCAGCAGCCCCTAAAGCAGCCGTAGCGAAGTTCGCCGAAGAAGATGAGGATTGGGGAGAGATGATCTCCTCCCCAGTGACTTCTACTGCGCCAACCTTCCCTCTGCCGAATGGCTTGCGGCACAAGAAGTCGCAGAGCCTTAGCGGAGCTTTCACATCCGCCAAAGCATTTAATCCTACCATGGCATCGATTTCATCTATAGGCTCTAGACGAGGTCACCGCCCCGCTCTAAGTTTTGATGAGATCCTCAAGCCAGAGATTCAGAGCCCTCAAAGCGCCAAGTCTCCAGAGAAACTAAATGTGTTTTCTGAACCTATGAACGCATTCCCAAGCCCAGTTGTCCCAGCCCAACCTCTTCCGGCCGGCAATAGTGATCCTTGGGCCTCGGCAGACTTCTCGTTCTTCGAGACATCATCTGCTCCTACACCTCCTGTGTCCACACCATTACCGAAAACGATTCCGACCAAAACTGTTAGTTTTGCAAATACAAGCGCCTCTTCAACCGGAACTCGCAAATCGAAAGAAGAGATGGAGCAGGATAGGATTGTGCAGGATGTTGTGAAGGGCCTTCCGGATCTTTCGTATATGCTTAGACGGTAGATTTGGGTGTTTGGGGAAGAAGATGATACCCATGGGTGGGCGATTTTGAAATATGCATTTTAGCGTGGAGGGTTGGATATAAATATTATGAGGTGGGGATTAGATCTTGTATACTACGTAATATTATTGGGAAGAGCTTGGAGTTTGGGTAGGCTGTGTTGTATCAATTCCAAAATACTTATTCGTGACCACAGTTCGCCTTGGAGCTTGTGGGCCTGTTCTTGTACTCTACCTTTTTTTCCTACTCTTCTGTTTCTTCTCTGTTACCACCAAGAGCTTTGCGATGTCTGGACTAGGCCTACTGTACTATTGACTTCTGGGGGTTGAAGAGATTCTGCCCCATAACAACGCCTGTGTTGGAGGCATCGAGTAGACAGCACAGGATAAACCATTTAATTACAGTCAGCTTTGTTAAAATACTTTATCTCACATATCACTAGAAGGTAAGATAGATAGAAATGCGATTCGCCACCGCGGGGAAGTTGGGAGAAGTTGGAGAAAAAGGGGAAACTGGTCACGTGTCTTGGTGGGGTTGAAGTGGAGGCCAGGCCACAGGACAGGGTGCACCAGTGCGACAAAAATAAATCACTCACCAAATTGTTGATCCGGAAAACTCTCTCTCATCTCACCTCTCGTAGGTTTACACATCTAGGTCTAGATCTAGTTTTACAAAGAGCTTCTACCCAGCTTCTAGAGCTTACATCGAGATCATTACCTAGCCAAAGAGGTTTGTGGTACGTACTGAGGCGGAGACTATTTTTTACCAACGGCTACCGGTAGCTGGGCATTTTCTCATGACGTTGCAGATCAAAAGTTTTTCGACACACAACTTTATTCTACCTCTCGACTTCTACAACTCTGCACACCATCGTATCACATCGTATCAGATCACACATTCCCCCTCATTCTCGATGATTAATCAACTTTGAACATCTCGCAATCCAATTGCCAATCGTCTCGCTGGGCACACAAAGCTGTGACTGCGAATCCCAAGTTCCTATTCCCGTTCCTCTACACTCCTCTATGAGCACCAAAGACCTACTACGATTCTTGTCCAAGCCAGCCAAGTCAGTTGTTCCCCATCTCTTTCCCTGTTCTTCCTTGGTCGATATCTGGCTTCTCTCAGTTGCCATGCCTTTCCCATTATCTGTGGCGGTCGGTCAAGCAAGCATCAACATCTACCTGCACAAACCTATTCACGTCCCATGTCTTCTATCACCTTCTCTTCTCCTCCTACTCAGTCCCTTGCCCCATACTGACAATCATCTTCACAGGCCTAGATAACACCAGCCACGCCCCCACCACCACCGTCCAAACCAAACCAAACCAAACAGCCCAATCCGCAGATACCCTCGTCTGCTAGACCCGATATCTACACACGATATCGGCATCTACAGAGCGAGGACAACCCCAAGAGTCATCATTCCTTCCCAAAAGGACTTCTTCATCCCTTTGTGCACCCGACCTCCATAACGTCCCCACAAGACGTTCCCATAACCCCTCATTCTGCTGGCTCCGCCACACATACAATTTCCCACGGTTCTGTGGGCCTTCTCTTCTCAGGCGGACACCGCAAGGTTCGTCTGAGTGGCAGATAGTGCTTCACAGTACTTGCCAATCAAGCATTTTGTTGCCACATCAGTAGACCCTCTCGCCCAGGAAGACCTCGAATCAATAATTGATACCCGTCGTTATGGTCAACCTCGAAATCCCATCCCAGTATACTTTCTCGCCTTCTGAAGGTACACCACATCTTACGATCAATCGTGAAGCTACTATCGATCTTGATAGCAGCAATGCCTTCGAAGGTGAGCATATAATGGAAGCTTCCAGGATAGTCGCTAACAGCAATAGGCCCCGAGAAGTTGCTAGAGGTCTGGTTTGCTCCCTCACCAGATGCTCTCCCCGTAGGAACCAAGAAGGATGGATTGAAGGCAGTTTCTGGCGAGACATGGAGGGAGATGTTGGATATGGTCAACTGCAAGGTTCTCTCGGTCGTTGAGTCCGATCATGTCGATGCCTATCTCCTCTCTGAGTCCAGCATGTTTGTCTTCCCACACAAACTTATCCTCAAGACATGCGGCACTACAACTCTCCTCCTCGGTCTCCGACGTATGTTGAGAATCGCCGCTGTAGACGCTGGCTTTCCTTGCCACAACAGCGAGTCTTTGAAGGAAGTCAAGGCTGCTGCGACGCCATACCGAATCTTCTACAGTCGCAAGAACTTTTTGTTTCCCGACAAACAACATGGTCCCCACAAAAGCTGGAAGAGTGAGGTTCAATTCTTGGATGCTATGTTTACTGGTGGAAGCGCGTATATGGTTGGCAAGATGAATGGAGATCATTGGTATCTTTATTTGACTACGCCAAACTCTGGTCTCACCCCACCACGAACACCTGACAACGAGAAAGTCCCAACAGAAACTAAACTATTGAATATTCCTAGCACAGCCTATGCTGTTGGACAGGGTACTATGGGCAACGATGACGAGACCCTTGAAGTCCTTATGACAGATCTTGAGCCTGAGAATGCTAAACAGTTCTATCTTGAACACGCGAGTGCGGTCGCGGAGGGCAAGTTTGCATCGAGGGCTCATGAGGCCCGAAAGGAAGCAGCAAACAGTTTGGGCGAGTTGAGCGGCACCGATATGACAGCCTCGAATTTGAGCGGAACCACAGCTGGCAGCACCGATGAAGGCTTTGACATATTCAGCAACACTTCATCCGACAACAACGGAGGCCTCACCCCGGACTCTTTCCCAGAAGAACTCAGCACTGAGGGTCACGCTCTGGGTACCATTGTCTCGGAAGCTTGCGGTCTCTCGGAAGTCTACTCTACCACCCGATACCCGGATGCACGCGTCGATGCGTATCTCTTCACTCCCTGCGGCTTCTCTGCCAACGGCGTGATTCCCGCTCCTGATCAAGCAGGTTCTGCAACGCACTACTTCACCGTCCATGTCACACCGGAACCACAATGCTCGTACGCATCCTTCGAAACCAACGTACCAGGCCGCCAGTCTGGTCGCGACACCGTCGAGGTGATTAAGGATGTCGTGGATATTTTCAAGCCCGGCCGTTTCAGCGTCACGTTGTTTGAAGCCAAGGCGAACAGCGTTGAGGCTGGTGGGAAGGAGCAGTTGGATAGGGGATTAGGATTAGAGAGGAGCGCAAAAATGGAGAGGATCAAGGGGTATCGACGCGTAGAGAGGATCGTGCATGATTTCGACGGGTATGATCTAGTGTTTCGGTACTATGAGCGTGATGATTGGGTTGGCGGTTCGCCGAGGTTGGGAGAGGTCTATGGTTAGTAGGTATAGGCTGAACCAATCAGGACATTTCTTATTTCCAGTTATCACGGACATGGAAACTCTTTTCACATTTTTACAAACGGTACAGAAGATCCCATCGTTACGGCGGCCTGTTTATAGGTACAGCACAGAGTTGTTTCAAGGTGGCATTTTATTGGTTTTATTGGTGTGGCATGTGAATAGCACCGTCATTACCGCGATACTCGCAAGCCATGGCATTTGCGAATTACAATACAATACAAATACATTTATTTGTCCGCAATACCGATGGTTGATGTCGTGTGTATTGTATTATATTGTAGTGGTGAGTGAGAAGGTAGAGTGAGAC